>JAVQIZ010204482.1:0-14129 GCA_036023535.2 Galaxias brevipinnis
GAGCTTTGAAAAATGGCAACAAGGTTGTGTTATTAGTGCCGAAGCAATTGTAAAAGACTGTAGTATAAAGTACATCAAAAAGCAAACTTAAGTATGTAAAAAAAAGTAATACATATTTAAATTAAACCTTTGTCTTGGAGGCGCAAGTACAGTTAGTGTCCCATTCAGAGCAGATAAGTTTAGACACACTCTCTCATGAAAGACTATTGTGCAAGTGATGGAAGTTTCCTGCCATGACACCTGTCATAGGTTCAGAGTTCTTGGAGGTGGTGGCTGAATTGCAAGACATGGCCCTAGCAAAAATAATAATTGCCCATGTTTTTTTTAACACAGTTTTTTTTCAATCAATCTATTTTAGAACAACATTTGTGTGATTTAAACGTCAACGGTCTTTCTATGTAGCAGTAACTTTTGTGTAAATATGAAGACTTGTACTCCAGCTTATGATATTGCTGAAACTGGTGAAGAACAAGTATATAGTGTAAGTGCACAAGTATTACCAGCAAAGAAAATGCTAATGCAATTCATCTGTCTGAGGAAAATAGAGATACTAATCTTGTTTCTTGACACTGTAGCATAACTATGGTCACTGGCTACAACCCACATAGCAGACAACAAATATGAAGTCTGTTCTCAATGACTCCAAACAAAAAGCCTAAAGTCAGCCCTAAAACGTCTCTGGAAATGCCTCCCCTAACCATAGTAAACAGTAGATCTGTGGCTTTTGGGTGCAAAGCGTTTCCACCAAAAGTACCCAGAACTTTTAGTCCCAGTAACTACTTTTCAAAAAACTGTAAGGTTCCTTCAGCCCATTGTTTGCCATGTTTCCACAGCAGGAACTTTCTCCAGGACATTAGCAAAATGAGTCCGTTGACATATGCACCGTACGCCTCACAAGGTGACAATCAGGCGTCATTATTTGTGCAATACGACAACAACACTAAACACTGTTACTGCTTTGAAAACGGGGTCTCGTCGGTTCATCTAGCGTATGATTTATTCTATTGTTGTATGAATTCTCTTTCTTCTTTACTCCATGTTAATGTGTGTTTGCAGTGTTTATTGATAATTTACTACAGTATTACAGATGTTACAACAACAATGTAGTGTATCTTACTGTGGTATAAAAACCAAACCAGGGTTATCGACCAGGCTGTCATAATTGTAACACATTTTTGATTGATCTTTGATCTTTCTTCATTTTGGATTTATGTTTCATTAAGTGAAGAGAATTTGAATATATTACAAGACTCTAACCTTTTCACCCATCATTTGTCCTGGAGTGATGCCACGTTGTTTAAAAGCAGAGACGACAAGCAATCGTCAGAACTTATTTTGAGAGGAATATGGACGTCAGTTGATTGTGGTTCTAAAGATATATCATATTTGACATTTAGCTTAATTTGTCTCTAAATCTCCTACAGGACTAAGGGACTTCTTTTTGTGCAAATATATGCTCTGGTGTGTAAAGCACTTTGGTCAATGTGAGTTGTTTTTAAATGTGCTTTAGAAATAAATCAGACTTGAATTGATTTGATTTAATAATCACTATTTAAAAAACCCAATAAGGGAAAATTGGAATCATGTTGTTTTGCATTTACTGTTCATCATATTGACATATTTTTAAGTTCTTTGTTTGTTACATTTTCTTTGCTACTGAATCATGGAGGTAAATTGTTTCTCCAAACCCTACCTGGAGATTTAGCCTGGTTTTCAACTAATTATTGTTATATTGTGTACTTAATCCATGTTTTAGCCAGCTTTGGCACATTACAAAATGAGAAAGAGGAAGGCACACACTCAAAACATTTGTTTGCTTTTAAAGTGATTTGTGCGTATAAATTAGTAGGAGGTAAGAGTAATACAATCATTAAGATATCAGCACAGTAACAGCTCGATTCCTGATTTAAACATTCTTACAAAACTCCTGATTTAACAAAGTAAATGATTTAGTGCTGAACGAGTAAGGGCTGATAAATAATCACCCGTTTAAACGTGCCAAAATCTGAATGTAGAACATAGGGAGATAAATGCGTTCACATGCTCACAGAATTACGATCAAATCACTGCAGATACGTTTGCTGAAGTGTGTGCCAGAAACTGTGAATTATTGGACACCCATATAACCTTTTGAAAAGTCAGCATGGTTACTTCAGGACCCCTATCTGAGCAAAGTGTAAGTGAACTCATTAGCCTTTGGATGAGAAAAACACACCCTGCAGCCATAACTTGAGACAAACTTCAGGCCCCTTTACACTATGGAGGAAATGACCTGTGATTAATGCCAGGACCAGTTCCAGACATCTGCAGTTAGAGAATTATGCTAAAGTGATATATAAGCAGCAGTGGTGAGAACGCAGCATGGTTGGAGCTGAGTAAGATTCAGTGTGCATGGAAAGGACATATGGAGGAAAAAGGGGTAACAATATAAGAATGTAACTATAATAAATATCCTTGACTTTGACAAAATTCAGATACGGTAATTATGTTTGGTAGTCATTTGGAAGAAGACTTAACTCTGCCAACTTAATTGATTGACATTCGTGTTTCAATGTCACACACATTTGTAGCTTGACAGCAATGTTACCCCAAGACATTTTTGGATTAAGAATTATCTGATAATCCAAATGTTTTGCTGTCCTCATTAACTATATTTGCATGATAAAATAAATTGATGAATCAAAATACATAATTGATTAATTAACCAAGTGTCAGAAATGTCTCCCATCATGTAATCAGTAAAGGGCACCAATTCACCAAACTCATATTACTGTAACTGAAACACATATTTTCCCCAAAAAATAAGATTTACTTGGTCATGTAACAATTGTTTATAATAGGATAAAGGCTAAAACGTAAGGACATTATCACAAATAGTTTGTCTTATCAATGTTTGTCCCAGATGTCCTGACTTGTCTGGATAGTTTTGACCTACATTTGGGTAATTGTAGAGTAATCCAGTTGTTAAATCTCTACAACATCCTGAAGCAATCCTGTCTGATGGCTGCGTGTTTCTGTTTATTAACAATGGGGTCTTGCTTGGCAGTGTTTTGTGGTATCGACAAACTGACAAAAGTTCCATGGACGCATCGTTTTATGCTCCATAAACAAATATAGATAATTCTCTTATGTCTCTGCCAAAAGCTGCTGCAGGTATGTTGCAGGGATTATCTCTGTCGTCCTCACCTCAGATTGCCTTCTACTTATGCCCCCAAAAGTATCAGTGAACCATATGTTGCATTACAGTAATATCCTCACTAGCCTACTCAACTTTGCAGACACATTCTATTTTAGGGTTATAATTTGAATATATTTAATAAAAAAAACAACTGAAACCTCCAAATTGTCTGAATATAACGTTCTTGCAAGAAGAAATATAATAATATTTGCAAAGAAATGGAACTACTTCCTTCTGTTTCTCTCTTTGTTCTTTAGATTGTTTATTCTTTACAATGAATTAAAAAACAGAACATTCCAACATGTCTCAGTTGCGATCTTAAATTATTTCCTGTCTCTACCTGCTTCATTAATTAAATTTCACTCACATTTTCTTCAGAAATTTAGCTCTGGAGCAGTGACAGAGGTGCCATTGATTTATATCACACCTGTATTGTCTTTACATTTCAGTCATTCTAAAATGAGAGGTGGAGAAGGTGACGTGTAACCAATCCTGTCTTTATCTTGGCATCGACAGAACAGGTTTGTTGTATGGAACAGACAGAAACTGGGGGGCTTGGGTCATGTATTTGCATGTGTCTTTTAAAGGATCATCAGCAATCAGTGTAGTACATAAGAAAAAAAAACGCTTGCCTATACAAAATTAAGGTGAGCCTTTATCTATTTATTTGAAGACCAATATGGCAAACACATGTTGCCAACTGCAAACGTTCTGGACACATTGTTTACAATGTGATTAATCCTTAGTTTGAAGCAACAGGAAGAATTTCAAAGAAATATATAATATTAGTTTGTTCCAAACACCTTTTCTGCCAGGATGAGAGATGCTTATTTGAGTGTTCAGAACATTTGATGATAAATAAATTGGTGGCACATTTAGTTTTATAGTTGGTAAGATAGCTACATTATACTTATATTTACTATATTATTGTCGATAAGATGACAGGAACTGTATGATAACTGCAACCAGTCTACAAATGATATGGGGCTGGAAACATTAGGTGGTCCATACAATGTTGACAATTTGATCCTGCCAGTAAACTATCGATCAAATCCATTTAAGTTCAGTATATTTGTGCCAAAACGGCATTTTCAAAATAAGTGCATCTGCTGGTGCCAAAAATGCAATTCCCTACCGACTTATAATACTTTCAACCAATGTGTCTTTTGAGTTGAGCGACACTTCTTGAGCCCATCAAGCCTGATTTTTTTTTTATTGGATCCTGATCTCCAATTGTGTTGGCCGGCTCTTCTAAATTAGTTTTGACCTCTCAACCAAACTCAAGCAAGCTAAACTCGTCAGACGGGCAAGTACATCTATTGGATCCATTCCATTGCGCATTTGAGGGTTCCAGATATATACACAAAATGAGAATATCATGTTCTGCCTTCAGATGCCACGTTGAATGCTATCATACATTAAACAGGCAACTCCCAAAAGTTTTTTTTTTACTTTGATGGACCTCTATGGAAGTATATAGCGCCAAAGTATACTAATATACACATACAAAATGTAAGCCGAACGCGAAAATGATGAAGCAATACTGGGACTGCAATTTCGATTTCAAACTGGGTCATCATGGGTCACAGGAGTGATTGACAGGCAGAAGTGTTGACATCGAAAAAGAACAGTTAAACGGGATTGCGAAGCAAAATTTTTTTCACAAAAACGAGTGACACTCAGGAACTTAAATGACAAAGGAGAATTAAGCTTTAGCTTTTGAATTGTGTCACTTTAACGCAAAACTGTCAAAGAAATGTCAATAATTTGTTTTGCATTTGGATTTTAATTATGACCCAGATTATGCGCACATAACATGAAATCTTAATTGTAATCCCATCATTGTTTTATCATGTTCGAGTTTGACTTTTAATTTGAAATTTGGCCGCTATGTGCTTCCAAAGGACATCGTGGTCCATTTGTTAAGTTGGTTAATTACACTGTTATGTGTTATGTTATGTTATGTGCAACCATAGGTCAGGTTAGGGGGATGGCGGGTTTGCATATACTACCCAATGTGATTCATATTATTTATATACTGTATCTCCCCATATGTAAACAGGCTTTTTGAGAAACTCATTTTGCCTTAAACAAATGTTTTGTTGAACATGGAACGTTCTGTGCCACTGGCAGACCTTTTTATTTAGTAAATATGGCTGGCATTAATAATGACTACACTGTAAGGTATGAAAAACAAAATGTTAGCTAGATTTTATTCCATATATTTTTTAAATAGGCCTAACATATTGAGAACGTTGAAGTTCCAACAGAGTAGCAGAGTAAACCCTGAGATTACGCCCATTTATAACAATAAAAGTATTTGGTGTTAATGTTTAGACATCAATACCACTACATGGCCTGCATCCTTAGCCTGCCGTCTCTAGTAACTTAATGGGTCATAATCTCATCCCAGGTTCCACACCCCTCAACATGTAGAATAGATTTAGATATAGGGTCAATCGATGTTCTTGTTTTTGAAAGAGGGAGCGTGTAAAGGGGAAAAAAAAGATTAGCATTTTTGCCAATGCTGCAGTCCTCTGTTGATCTATTATCACCACGCTAGACAATGGGTGTGCCTCCAGGGATTAGGGTGTCTGCATTGCACCCTGTTGAGACCATCGTGGCTTTCAGCCTGACTGCACGGAGCACCATGGAAAAACAAGTGGGGAAGGCCCCTCTACCTTGAGTAGACTATGTGACCAGAGGTCAGAAAAGCAACCTAGTTCAATGAAAAGTCTTTTAAACTTATCAAGAGTTACAGTTTGCTTTTGAAAAGAAACAATATGAGAAAATCCCCCAAAGATACAGATTTGATCATATTGTTATTTCAGTAAATCCACTGTTGCATCATTACCTAATAAATGAATGACCTGCCTATCGACAAAAAAGTCATACTGTAAAAACTTTAAAGAATAAGAGTGAGACAAAATATCTCCTACCTCAATTAATTTACTATCAAGGTCACTATAGAGTTTACGCCCTTATATGTTTGCCTACAGATACTCAAAGATTAAAGAAAATCTATGTCTCCTTCCTTTTCCAAACCGATGTCAGTGAGTATTGTGATGATTTTAAATAAGAAATTTGAAAGTACCTCTTGAAGGTAGAAATGCATGAAGAACCCAACGGTTAGCCCTTTAAACAGCATGGTACGCAGCTCTGATAAGCAAACCTTTTATGGACTTGCTGGGGACCGATTCAGCTGTACAGGACCATATCTCCATCTCTATGTGCAGAGTCCACAGAGTAATCACAGACAGTAGAGAGAAATTAATTTCATAAAGAGATGTGCTGGTGTGTTTTTATGTTGCAGTCACAGAGCAAACAGGGCCCCTAACCACCAAGGTCCCTGGGACTTTTCACTATGCTTTACTGATTGACTACATCACACAGACTGAGGACTATATTGCAGCTGTCATGTCCCTGATGTGACACTGCCAACGGAGGTCACAAAGCCACATGATTACATCTGATCTTGCTGGATCAGCACAGCATCTGCATGGAATCTGAGTTTGTGTGCACTCTGCATATGATAACATGGGGTCGTGAGTGTTTTTGCGCAGATGACTAGGCACAAAACAGGACTGCACAGGGCGTCCAAGCAGGGGACTCACCAGTGAGGACTAGACAATTCTAGAAACAACTACAGTAGAAACTTTCATAAAACCTGCACAACATTAAGCAGGAAAATCTCAATTGGCTAAGACTGCTGTGCCCATGTTATCAAAAGTCCAGTACGCCACTAATATATTTAGGCTGGGGTGTGAGACTGTAGTTGCAAATAGTAATTGGCACGTCGAGGGCCAGCAACTGAGGCCCTTGTATATTTAAAATCTAGAAATAAGATGATACTTAAGTAATTTTTTTGACATGCTTTCTATTGTTTTAACTATTGACTAACCAATGCTTCTCTAGTTTTCTTTACAAAAGGATATGAACGGTGGCAGCATACATATACCTACTATCGTACCTAATATACCTACTGTTTTCTTTCATTTGAGTCCTGAGGTTTTGAACAGTCCAATGTCATAAAGCTATCATTACTCCCCAGGCCCCTTGTTATACTGGCCCTGCTGCAGGCTACTCAGGAGGTATGACATCTGCCTTAACTACTCTTGGCTAATAGACTATGACAGAAATTATTACTTTAATAAAGTCTATTTTGTGAATTTGAATGCATAAGCGTTTAATATCTGACACCAAAAAAGGCTGTCTGACTCAGTTTTAGGGCTCCCTAAGGATGTCATTTGGCAGGCAAAAGAAAACGTGGCACTCCCATTTAGAGTGCTTGCAGTGGATGTGTGTTTGGCTGAACAGCCATCATAGCTTTTAAGTTCTACGTTTATTTGTCACATATGCAGTTATATATGTACAATGTGCAGTGAAAAGCTTAAAGCATTTTAAATAGTTGGTGGTAATGTCCTAGCAATCTGAAAAGAAGTCTGTCTGGTCGTCAAATTGCCAACCTATTCCTAAAGAAACACTAGGGTGACAATAGACTTAAGATACATATCTGACATGACTTGGAACAAATGTGGAAATGTTTCTTTTTTACATACTTTTTGTTCTGTAACTTCTATGAAATATAAAGAGGAATAGGTTAAAATAGTTTGATGCTTATTATAATAACTTTGTTGATGATGCTTCACAGCAGAAGGCTATACTTTGCCTATGTTCCAAAGTGAAGACCAATATATTCACCCACACATTCCCAGGTAGCATTTGGTTTAATATTAACGGTCCAATGATTGCTATACTCTACATACTTACACTTTTTCAAATGTACTTACTTATCCATCTTGAGAAGAATGACACATGCATGCAATCAGGCCCATTACAGCTTTTCTCATGGCATGAAAGTAATTCTACCTAAAGGTAGTTAGTAGATAGTAGCTATGCATATTAAATATAGCGGTTTATGACACTGTGGTATTTTAACTTAATGTAGGCTACTGATTGCGTGACTCACCAGCAGTAATATGTTAATGCATCCATCATTCAATAACTTTGATAATGGGTTTTGTTTGTGGTGTATAATTTACTTCTAAAGTTCACAAGTGTAGGCCTACATTATCCCCAATGTTTCACGGCCACTGAGTACAGGCATGTAATGTAGTGACTGAAGAAGGTTATATGTTCCCTCATGTATGGTTATGGTTGATAAACAATGTACACTCCTTGATCCACCGCAGGTTTTTCGTCTCTCAGTTAGAGGGGTCGGAGGTGTGGCTAGCGCGATGTGATGCGCGCTGTAGAGGCAGAGAGTTGGCTGTAAATATCTCGGAATTGTAACTTGTCCGAGTTGGATGCACGTCGACGCTCTGTACTAATGGATTTATGTGGAATTTAACATAGGGTGAAAGAGTGCCGATAAAAATAAGAACTCTTAAGTAAAAAGTAGTTGCAAAGTAATATATTTGTCTCAGTAGAATACGTTTTTTTCCAAACGTAGGCCCGTTTAATATATCCTCAATTAATTAGCAGATGTTTGCGTTGTCTAATTAAATTTAGGGTAATCTATCATCACGTATGCAATTTATTTATGGTGTGTTATTACAGATTTTGATATCCTACAAAATAAGTAAAAAAAAATCCACGTTTTAAATTGATGATGGAGAAACTGTATCTCTTTCCCATCTCATATAGAGGTGTCATGTAGGAGGAGTTCTTTAAAACCAAACAAGTTACGGATTTTCCCTTATAAAATAGGAAATATTGAGCCGACAACTCACTGGAACGCAGAATACGAGGTTCTCAATTCACAGGTGGGTTTGAATTTTGTTTCAAATACTTTTATTAATAGATTTATATTATTAAGAATTGAGTTAACGAGCTTATATTGACTCGTTATATTTTGTGTGATAAAATATTACGTTAAAATTAATTTCTAACTACATTCAAATAAAACAATTATGTAAATTATACAGCTTCCTTATAGATTCTGTTGGCTATGTGGGTTTGGCTTAATATAATGGCTTGATAACAAACTTAAATATTTACAAATTATCAGTGTACTATGTCAAAGATTCATTATACATATTACTACATTATATGCATATTTTCTTTTTACTTCTTTTAATTTCCTCATGCAATAACAGAGTAATAGCCAACTTTGTCAATCTATAGTAATTTATATACATTTGAATCTACTTTACATTACTTAATGTCTTGCTAAATATCACAGCAAATTATTTCGTACCATTTTTCCATTTTTGAACAAAGTTAGATATTTGAAACATGCAAGGTGCTTTTATTTAATTTATTCGAATTCAGCCCAGTTTAAAGGGAACCGTGGACAGCAAGTTTCTGTTTGAAATTATATTTTCAGCCACCGCAACTCTACAGCTCACTAAAGCATGCAGCACAGAGCTATGGATTATGTTTCGTGGCATTATATATGAGGCAGATAGACAAAGAGGCTTGACCCAGGCTGGTGAAGCATTGCAAATGTAGCCTATACTCCATTGTGTGCAAACACTTGAAAGAGCAGGAAGCAGAGGAATTCTCCACACTGAAGGGATGGCACGCGAGACCAGAGAGATTCTCCATCGTCGAGCAGACTGGCTTATGTCTGTAGCACACTGGACCAAACTCGCTGTGTGCGACCGTTATGTGTGTGCGTTAAGCGGCATAGGAAGGGATTACCCAAGCGGCTGTGGCTCCTGTAGCACCAGGTGCTTCGTCTACCACATCTCTGCAGGCAGACGCCCAGAGTGGAGGGGCCGCTATCACCGCCACCTGTTTAACAGTAAAAAGGGTTGAGAAGATAGACAGGGTCTTGAAAGGCCAATAGCACCCACAGACGGTTGACATCCTCTAGTCTATCTAGCCCCTTATCTGCTTCCTAATTATCCACTCTCTCTCTCTACCTCTGTCTATCTCGCTCTCCCTCTCTGTCCGTCTATCTCTATCTCTCTCTGTCTTGCTCTGTATACCTCCGTCTTGGTTTACCCACTGTTGTCTCCAGGCAGACGGTGATCTTGTTTGTCTCTCATATCAGGGACATGAGGGTGGATTGGGTTTATGCCACTAGAGCATACGGCTTTCAGGGCAAAGATAAGGGAGTGTACGAAACTAGAAGTCAATCCAATAAAACCGCACATATTCCACTTTTGTGGCTAAACCACAGAATCTAGGCATGGAGGGGAAAACAAGCTAGTCAAACCTCTTCATATTTACAGCAAGCCAATGTCCCATTCAGTGCCAATGTGGCAAGCACAGCTTAAGTAATTAGAAAACAACAAACAGAAGGAATGCAGGTTGGTTTGAGGGTAAGTAGCACCAGAACCGCCGTTGCTGGCTCCCGCATTTCTGTTTTTGCCTGTGTAAAGAAAAGTAAATTTGTGAAAGCTGTAAGAGTATTCAAATGTAGGCTTGAAATGTGGGAATAGAGAGGGTTGCCTGTTGACTTTATGCTTTATAACCGCATGTTTTACGGCGGCCACCTCACTCCCACCTACTTGTTGCTGAGTACAACAGCAACAGTTACCTTTTCCCTAGACGCTGCCAAACGCTCATTCTGTCTGGTCCTGGAAGTTTGTACATTGTAGACGAGAATACTGTCGTCTGAAGTCGGGTGACCTCCCGTTGCAATAGGCTCAAAGTAACTGAGAGAGTTCATCTGCAGGTTACGTCGGCGACTCTGAGTTGTGGCACCTTCTCGGGTTTAACAAATTCCCAGAGTGGGAGCTCCCTTTCACCACAGCCCACGTGAATAATTGATAAATCAAATGAACATACAAAGTGGGCAATTTAATCTCCTGACTATTTGATGAGAGGGGCTGAGTTTCATTCGGTCACTCCAGTAAGCTGAGCCAATGGTCGGGAAAGGGGTAGATTGTAGTGTGTGTGTGTGTGTGTGTGCCTGTTCCATTGGTGAGGGGAGCAGATGCCAAGAGAGTTCCATGCCGAGGTGGCGCTCTGACCCCCCAGGTACCCCCGGTGACACTTTCACCCGTATCGAATGGACAGGTCCACAGTGCAGGCACTCCCCTATTAGGACACTGTGATGGAAACGCTGCGATGGCACCTGGAAACGCTTTCTCTCACTTTGAACTCAATATCTCTGTGCGCAGCGTATCTCCTCACAGTCACCGGGTCCTCTATAAGCCCAGCCGGTCTGTGTCTCTATGCTTTTGTGAGGGGATACGGCTGGGCCGCGGTGGGCCCTCCGCTGGGACTCGTAGGAGGGCTTGATTGGGTAAGAGCTTCTGACACACATCCCGAATTAGTCAGTGCCGGATAGTTCTTCGTGTTCTCGGGCCACGGCATGTCGCCACACCCGCCCACTCGCAGAGCGTTGCATTCCCGTTAGAAAGCTGACAGGTGCTGAGAAAGGTTGGCTGCACCCCAGTTTTGGCTCACGCTGGTAAACTATAGGGGTAGCCGAGGAGGTGTCGGAGATATTTGGTCTCATTTCCACGTCCAAAGACAAATAAACGAGCTGTGAGTCAGGAGAAAGGCCTGTCGTTCTTCTGATACAGACTAAATGTTGGTGGGTGTACAGTTTTGAAGTGTCTCTCATCTTGGTTCATCTTCTTTATAGGTATTTGAGCATGTTGTTAACGATACGAGGGCAGCTTTTGAATTGTTAAATACCTTGGATGTTAGTGTGTGTGTGACAACACATCTGACTGTGCCAGAAAGAGAGAGAGAACGAGAGAGAGAGAGAGAGAGAGAGAGAGGGAGAGGGAGAGGGAGAGAGAGAGCCCTCTTCACGTATTCAACACTGAACACTGACACGCTGCAGAAGAGGGACCCAGACATTGGCCCCTAAGCAGAAGGAGCCGACGGGCATGCTCTTATTTGGAATGATAGACGAGGGCCTGCAATTAAATACTGTCCCTGATCACATTAATATTGTTTCACAACGAGACATTTTTGTATGACGGGTCCCCTCTCTCCCATATTCATACCCCTATCCACAGTTTCCGTTCCAGTTTGCGGCAAAGCTGTGTGGAGGATATCAACCTCGCATATAGATCTTTTGTATTTAATGCTGCGTGGAGAATGATTCTACATTATAATTTTCATAGTTTATTGCACACTTTTTTATTATATCATACCTATGAGGATTTCTCCGCTCAGAGTTGTTTCTGCAGGTGGGCTGAGGAAGTAGCACAGAAATATTTTGGGGATTTGCACATTTTGATTTATGTTCTCGCAGCGTACACGAAGTAGGAAGAAGAAGTATGTTGCCTTTTGTCCATACCAAATGGTATTGTCCACAGCCTGTTTGAAAGCCAAATATGGCCCTGTTTTTCTGTTGTATCTATCCGGACCTCCCGTTGCTGAAATCCCAACATGTCCTGTCCTTTTCACACAAGAGCCATAAATCCAAGCCTGCTGTGACACAGTCAGAGACGAGCACATTTAAGAACAGAGAAAACATTATATGATTCTCCCAATCCGCAAGGACTAACTTGGTCAGTAAGTATGTGTAGCATTGGGTTTCTTAATGCTATGACTGTGGATTTTTTTCTACAATTCGGCTTGGCTTTCTATGTTTTCCAGGTGACAGAGTTGGATAGCATCCGTGAAAGTGAGGAGCATTTTTGATTACGAAATCATTTTTGCATTTTGTAAGGAAGGGTTTTACTATCCAAGTTTTTCTGATGTGCTGATAACCAAACTTAATATGTCTGCAGATTCCTCTTAAATTGAACATCTCTGTAGAGTTCCATATCTGGTATTGATAGCATTTCATTGTAGTTACAACATTCTGTATCAATTTCAGCACCGGGGCCAGATGTGGATTGCCTTTTGACATGCTAACTTAACTGTGTGGTTTTCTAGAACTCAAGTGTTTTTCTTCCCCTTCCCAATTCCCTGAATCCTTTCCACCTTCAACCGTTCCTTTATGACCATTTTTCTTTCCTTCTTTCTTTCTCTCTCTCTCTCTCTGGCACAGTCAGATGTGTTGTCACGCGTAGGACTCCAGAATCATCCTTTCTCCGACTTTTCTTTTTTTTTTTTTTTGCAGTCCCCCAGTGCAGTCAAGTCTCTCTCTCCAGGTCCTTTTTCTTCCACCGTCTCAGTGGATCTTTAATAAGACGCACAGCGGGATTGAAGCGCGGCACCCCACGCCCCGCCCCGACGATAACCCCCCAGCGACAGGCTGCCATCTCCCCTGCCTGCCCTGCCGCAGGCTCCATGGGTTGAACCACAGTCTCCTCTCTTCTCCGCGACCACTTCTTCTCCTCTTCTCGTCCGGTGTCTACCCCGTTATCTACTCTACCATTCTCCTCCTCGGCCTCCTCTTCACTGACCCCCCCCCCCCCTTCGCCCTCTACCACCACCAGAGTTATGGCTTGCTGTGCCCCGGGCATATTTGGACTCGTAGCCTCAGCAGCATCCCCCAGTGAAGAGTGTCACTGTCCCTGCAGCCACTAGAGAGAGAGAGAGAGCGAGAGAGAGAGAGAGACGGACGGAGAGAAAAGAGAGACGTGAACCCAGTGAACCGTACCCAGAAGAGGAGAGTCGGGGCGGGGGGTGGGGGCGCAGCCTCCTCAGTCTTCAGTGGAGGGGTACACCTGTCCCCAGGGAGTTGGTGGTGGAAAAGGGGGCCCCCCGCCTGATCCGTCTGCCTGCAGGGGGGACCCCGGGCCAGGGCACCAGGGACTATGCAGCTTGGACTGCTGGCGCTGGCGATGGTCTTTCTCGGCTTCGTGGTTAGCAGTGACGGCCTCAGGCTCACCAAGGCACGGCGGCAGAGACGGAGTAAGTTCCTTTCCGTGCTCCCCTCTGTCCCCCCCCGCCCCCCCTTCCGTGTTCCGTTTTTGTGGTCCGAGTGGCAGTGGTGTGTTTCGTAAACCTTTAACGGCCGCGGTAAAGATAACATTTCCGCGGTAAAGATTATGTTGTGTTTGTTTTCATATCTTTTTTTTTTTGTTCCTCATTTGTTTATCCAGGACGGACTGTGGGAGATGCATGGTTTCCTCTGAGCGACCCC
>JAVQIZ010204527.1:0-30227 GCA_036023535.2 Galaxias brevipinnis
CACACACACACACACACACACACACACACACACACACACACACACACACACAGAGTGGAAGGGCCTTTCACAGAGAGTCCAGGGTGAGGGCAGATTGGGAATCCTCTGTGGCGTCTCAGCAGGACATGAGTCACCCCTGGAGGTAAAAGGTTAGCGACCTCTTCACCTCTACCCCCCACTGGTGAACCCAACGGTGGTGGAGAGGGGAGGCAGCTCCACAACGAGGCTCTTTGGACCGATGGTGTCCAGGGTCTGGGAGGAGGGGCCACGTGCTCGCTCTAGACTGGGCAACGCCCTTCGGTTGATCATCTACTGCGCTCGAGTCTCACTTTGTGTGGCTAGTCGTAGCCAAATGAAAACATGCCGACATGAAACACCAAGGGTACCCTTATTAGGAGGACTCGGGCCACCAAAAGGAGTAAACCACTCTGTGGTTTTCTGAAGCACAACAAAAGAGCAAAAAACAAAAAAGGAGTCCAGAAACCCCTCCCCTTAGATATTCTATGCTGGGGGGGGGTCTTAGGCTCCTCCCCTTTGGAGTAGTTGGTACACGACAGAGCTTGTTATCACCACACAAAGACTGATGCTAATCCAGTATGACCTTACTCACTGCACCCCCCCCACCCCACCCCCACCCCCCATAGCTGTGGGCTACAAGATCAGACTAGTCCCGCTAGCTTGGTCCTGTTTGTAGATACTGAACTTCCCATCGCATGCATTAAAATAACTGGACGGGTGTCTTGACGTTCTGTACCTTTGAATGCACGAGAGCACAACTAAACACCTCGACGACAAGACCAACACAAGGAACTGAATAAAACACCGCGGCATCAGAACATCTTAGACGTTCAACAAGCAGCAAATTTCCATGCTAAATGTGACACATAGCAAAGAGAAACCTCTTAAGAGATTCTACACTATTTATTACGAACATTGGTCTAGACCCAAAGCAAGTGCTAATGCGCACCAATGGTGTAGGGGGGACACTAAGCGTGTGTTAAGTGGTGCTAAACCAGTGGATAAGACAGTGTGGGAGCAGGTGCTAAGTGGTGCTACAAGTGAAGTGGACAACGGCCAGTTGGCCCTGGGGAATTGTGCATTTACATAGGGATGGACAGGCCTAACATGCGTGCCGCAGGGATGTGGCGTTCGATTGGCCCCATAGCTGGCAAAGCTTAAAAGCAGCGCCAACTGGTTCCATCACGGTGGACTGCCAAAGGGCCAATTGTCCGTGCAGGGTGGAGGGAACATGTGCAAGGGGGAGGGGGGGGTTGATACAGTGAGGGTAATTTGAGCATAAAGGAGGAACACGAGACAGACAGGTCCCATTGTCTACACCCATTTGCCTTCGTAGCACACCCCCCCCTGCTCCCCATTTGCCCCCCTAGTGAGGCGCAGAGGGGGGCATGGATTAACCAGGATCTGCAGTGAGAGCAGCTGGCACGGTCAGGTCTACCCAAACAACCCGCAGAGAGACGGCCCAGAGACATGAGAGGCCGTGGAGGGAAGGAACGGCACAGGAGGAAGGTCAGACTTGAGTTCAGGTAGGCGGGGAGAGGCTTTAGGAAGAGAGAGAGAAAGGAGGGAAAGAATGATAAGAAGCTGCTGAGTGCGGACGGCTGGACGGATGAGAGGATGGATGGGTTTTGGTGGCGAGGTGCCAGTGCTGACATCCACCAGCCGGGCTTAGGCCACTCCCCGTCCCACACGGCAGCAGGCAGGACATCAATAGGGGAAGTGGCAGCAGATCAGTTACCAGGGCTAGAGCGGCCAGGGTGAGCTCAGGCCAAATAGACACTGATCCCTCACGCTGGCCTGGTCGACCAATCACACTGCCACGCCCTAGGCCACACACACACACACACACACACACACCTAAAAATCAATTACTTAGCAACACAGGCTTTGCTTATTCATGGGCAGACCAAAGGATGATATCAGTATAGGCATCACTGAGCCAACGCAAACAAGGACACTCCCTTCAACCACAGGGCACCTTATTTCCCTTAATCAGGCCACACCAGGTTTTCCATCAGCCTCAATAATTCAATCCTGGCAATGGGCAATTAGAATCTATGAAAAACAGCAGGCCAAGTTGTACTTTAGAGTGGCTTTCAGGGCCAAAGCATCATGAGATCACTAGAAGAGAGTACCAAAAGTGCTGAACGGCGGCTTGAATAATTACAGTGTATGGCCAAAAAAGTGCTTAAGAGCTAAGTGTTGCCTCATCGTGATGGAGGACAGCAAGGAGGCCAAACCACATGGACGAAGGCTCCAGAATCACCCCATCCTCCAGAATATCCAAAGGCAACCAGGCCCAAACGGGAGAGGAGGACCAGCCTACTCCATGAACCAGTGAGAGAATGATGAAACTAGCAGTAACACTGAAATGCCACAAAAAAACAGATGGAGGCCTAGCATTGGAATTCTGTTTCTTTGGGTGTTGGTCTGAAGGCTATGAGGCAGCTGACTAACAAACACATTCTCCACTCGAGAGGACTGAGGCTTAGGCTTCTCACTGAGGGCCGCTCTTCCCTGTTTGGTGACTGGTCTGTGCAATAACACTATCCATGTACCTGTGTTACACATATGGTTGATAAGAGCCATAGTGGACTGATCAAAGATGGCCCCCTTTGAAATAAAAGAAGTAAACCCAACTAGTGTACGCACTGTACGGTGCCTAGCAGTGTGAGATTTAATGGCTGTTGATAGGATAGATGTTAGTAAGGCTGTCTCCATAGAACAAAGTGTAATGGTTAAGTGCATCATCTGCTCACTATGAGGGGTGAGCAAAATGTAGTTGAACCCCGTGACATCCACATCCACAATAATCTCCCCAGCTGTTACATTGTTGTTTTCTCGCGGACCAACAATAGCCAAAGCAAATGGGGAGCATCATCAACCAGAAAAGTGTCAATTCAACAACAAACCCCACTCCTCTTCCCCCCTCATAACAAGTGGGGCTTTGTTGTGTTACTGAAAAGCAGTTGGTGTCAGATTTTAACATAAACATGTTCAAATATATATATTTTGGAATAAGTCTGACATTTTTATACAGTTTTTGGACAGACTTCTTTTTTTGTCTTGGAGCCATTACTACAGGAAGATTGTGGTTCACTGTTCCAATCCAGATGGTATTTTAGGAATTTCATTGTCAAGACAGTTGAAACATGGGTGGTGTCAAGCAGCTCAGTTTCTAGAGGCATCCGTTTCGAGCACCTGACAGTCATGCTATCCTAAACTGTGCAATGCCAACCCCATTTAACCCGCCATTAAACCTAAAATAAACAACTACTGCAGCAGCTCCATAAGAGAACAGGCTGATTCGCAGGAGGAGGACACTTTGAAGTACTCTACCATTAGCGAACATTCACAATCCAAGACTATGAACGCAGGTTGACCTGAATCAGACATTGTTCTTTAGAAAACTGTTTATACAACTAAGAAAATTAAATATGCAACACATTTGTAAATGAGTTCCAAGTCTAATATTTAAGATCTGTGCTTTTCCAACATAATTTCCCAATAGACAGTGTGAAGTTGTTCCCCACAGACTCAAAGCACATTTTGAATGGTTGCAAGAAAAGAGGGACCATTGAATAAAGGAGCTTCCTGCCTGGAGGGCTTTTGGCCTAGGAAGTTAAGGTGTGGGCTAGAGGAAGAGGCAGTGGGTTATAGAAACAAAACAGCCCTCTAATGAGCTCTGGGTGTGTATAGTGTCTGTGTTAGGGGTTTCACACATGACTTGACACCTAGCCAATGATAACCTTGGTGGGAATTCTCACACATAGATAGTGGGATAATGTGGAGAGCAACACACTCCCCAGTGAGTCAGCCATGTACCCTAGCTGGTGAAAGACTTTCCTTAAAAATTAAAACCTCATGTAATCTGTATTGAGGCCAAAAGCCTGATGATGGATAGAGACCCTATATGATCTGCTGATGAAGCAACCACATCTAGCAAGTAGTAATGGGGTGACATTACTTGAGGAGTACGAAAATGATGACTCCAATGCTATTCATAGAAAACAATATCTAGAAAACATCTCCTTGGGAGCCTAGTCTGCCTATTCTCTGTATTTTACTAACACTGCATTTTTTAGCAACTTGAAAAGCAATCCGACTCAGTTATCGGTCAGATGCAACATAATATAGGCCTGAGCAATTATACAAGGAGATGCCGTAATTATTTCACGTGTGCCCATAATACCATAGCTAAACGATAAGGTGCACCTCGGAGGCCTGCAGGATGAACCTCAAGACAAACCATTTACGCAAAATAACACCTAGTTTTGCTTTAGCCATTTGAGGCCCACTAGCTTGCAGAACAAAAGATGTCTGGGCCGGGAATAATACTTGAGAGGACAGTATAAGTTTGCACGCGAAATAAATCAATAGATGTAACCGACACGCGCTGCTGATCTTTAGTACTGTAATTAGTAAAAATGCATGGTTCTGTTCACTCGCGTGTAGACAATGTTACAGCCTGTCCACACAGAATAAATGCCATCATCCATTCAGCAAGGACATTTAATGGGCGGATATTTTAAAAGTAATACATGCAATATTATTTTATTACGAGGAATTTACAACCGCGCCTAGCATAATCCCATAAATGACAATCTGGACAAAAATAAAGAGCCATGCTTTACAACGGCCATGGAAAGCGTATTCGTTACGCATTTCAGTGCATTTCAGGTTGGTACAATGTATCAAGTATCTCACCGTCAGAATGTTGAGGCACCCTTTGTAGGTTTCTTCTTGTTTCTTTAAGATTCTGTCCAACCGTTTGTTTACAAGTGAAACTGCACCAAAATGTATCGTTTGGGGTAAATAAACAATAGCACAAAGGTCCCTTCACAATCACAGGCACGGCTAAGCAATTCAAACGTGTGGTGCGGTGCACTCGGTGAGCTGTGCGAACGCCGACTCCAGACACGATTTTTTTTACCGACGGCACAGTCCAAGTTCTAAAATTGAGGAATCGAATCGGGGGGAGTGACCACTTTATCGCGCGGGCTGAAATAAAGTGGAAGCATGGCAAAAAAAAAAAAGAAGAGGAAATTATTACAAGAGTGGTCCAATCAAAAGCATGGACTTCATTCAAAGTACAGATGATGTCATATTCAAAAAGGCCGCCCTCTTTTCTGTTATGCTCAACACTTACAGCTCTTGCCTTCTTCGTTTATCTTCTAGACAACATTCTCTATATTCAGTCCCAAAAAAGTCAAGAAAAGCTCATAAGGCAGGGTAATAATACATCTACACTAGATCTAGATAGGCTACATCAATCAATACCGTTAATATTAAACGATATGTGTATCCAACCATTTTAACTGTATGCTGCTGTTACCAGTATAAAATGTTCTGATAGGAAAAGCTTTAATGTTCTATTGGATAGACAGAGTAGGCTATATATGCATTTGGAGATTATGGACGAATGGACTATGTGCAGCATGGCACTGAGTATCCCACAACGCATGTTAAAGCTCTTCTTTCTCCTTTCAGCTGCAGCTGCTAGCTTTACAATAGGAAAAATAAAAGGTTGAAAACATACAAAGGCTGGGGGTTTGATAGAACAAGTGAGGCTGCTGAATGGGCTCACAAAACCAACAGCTCGATCTTATAAAACCAAAAGACAAAGAGAAAGCATAAAGAACAAGGGATGTTTTGCAAACAGTATCCTTCTGATAAGAGATGTCGAATGATATGCCATAGGAAAATGAGAGATGGGTGAGCCAGAAGACATTTACTCCCTCTAATCTGGTAAAAAAATATCTAGACTTTGAGTCTGTGTGTTTATCCACCACCTCATTACAGTGAATGTGGAAGTGGATGAGTCATGCTGATCTGCCTGTCTGACCCACACTTCTCCCCCAGATTTTCAAAGGCTCCTCTGTAGCCTTTATGACTTTCCATTTTTCTAGTAATCCAGTGCCAAGACATGCAAACACCAACATATTTGCTCGACATGGAAGCTTAGCAAAAGTACTTCATAGCAATTCGCAGTGAGATCCAGTACTGGATCATTGGCTAAAGTGTCACAACATAAAATCCAATTACATCCTGCTCACCTGCTACGTGTGGTTGTCACACAAGGGTGTGGCACAGTTTTGATCTGTATCTTAAAGGCAATAGAATTGGAACTGGTGTAAGCCAAGGGGCTTTTATCGACCAGTTTGGCATGTTTGGCTCTCAGTCTCTGAATGTGGTCTGGTTTCACCCATCTGCCAAAACACCAAGTCCCTACACACATTCTGCAACAAGAGCAGCTGTAAACACTGCACACGACAACAGGAAAACAGAATAGCTAAGCCAGAGGCACATGGTTACTGATTAGAAACCTAAAGGAAAAAACACACGGGGTCACCTTTGACACAGCAACCATACCTTATACAAATAAAATAAAGCTTCAGGAAGTCACAAAAAGCCACTCACTCACATACTTAAGGACCAATATACCAGTGTGTAGTTTTGTCCTTCTAAAACTATGGAAGGGCAATGTTTCTTATGCGTGCATGCACACACACAGGTATGAGCCAGGCAAGTGAAAGATGGGCAGGCCAGTACATAATGTATGATGATCTTAGGCTAAGTGGACCAGTGGTAACAGTGTGCTACATCCGCAGCCAAATGCTGCTCAGCTGGGTAAATTACCAGGAAAGGAAAACAGTTGCAAATCAGTTTTCTCTGTCATAACATCTACGATTCAGATTTTCCTCTAGTGCTTTTAGCAATGCACGTCACCATGGTGCATAAGGATAAAAAATAAATACATAGAAATATTTATTCTTAAAACTAAGTACTTAGTAGTATAGTATATGTTCATGGAGTAAATGTTACTAAGCTACAAAGCTTCACCTCCCATTTCCTTTCGGATGTTATTGTCTGACTCTGTACGAAAATACATTTAATGGATGTAAGAGTTACCTACTCTCTCTTCTGGCCACTTTGGGGAATTGCTAGGAAAATTAAAAGTGAAATGTTTTTACTATTTTAATCTGTAGATTGGCATCTTATGATGTGGCACAAACATTCAACAACAGTGGCGGAAGGACAATTCATATACCTATGGTAAAAACAATTTCATTAAGGTTTAAGTGTGGGCAGGATTCAAATCAAAGGGGACATGATAACTATCTTTAAACTTGAAATGAAAACTGAATTAAGTTGATGATGCAAATATGTACCATGCTTATCTGGTTCAAGGAAATGTTTATGAAGAGGGTCAAAAATAGTTGCTTGGAGGAAAAACCTGAACTATAATTGAAAATCCTGTTAGTGAGGTTAGCAAACAGGAGTAAGATAGAATAGAGTAGGTTTAGAAGTGGTCATAAAGAAAATATTCTTACCCCAAGACCACATTATTGTCTAAACCTAAATACTAAACCCTGCTTGTGCATTTCTTTTTTTAGACTCGTAGAATTTTAACGAGATACATGGACTCGTAAAAGTTTTAAAAAGAGACATCATTAGCAAGACTATAAAAAAATATATACAAATAAAAACACGGATCATCCTCGGACATACTGCATCCTTTTGGCTTCGATGAGGTTTTCCTTCTCGTTAAAGTCAAACCTTATTTCTGACAAACATTGACTTTAAAGTATTTGTTCTTTGGAACAATTCTTAAATATCTAGGTCAGGCACAAAGCTTGTAACAGTCAAGTGGTACAGCTGTTGGGATATATTATCCCATGATGGTGGATACAGAAGTATGGTTGGAAAACATAAGTTTTTCACATTCAAATAATCATGGATGTAAAACAGTAATGCACTACAACATCAGACTGTAACTTCCAAGACTTACACAAGTTTAACAATAGGCAATATACCCTGTGCTCCATTTAATGAGTCTACTGTAATAAAACAACAAAAACAACAGGCCCATTATTCGTGCTTTAGAAGAACAGCACTACATTGTCCATGTCATTGTCCGTTTTTTATGCCAAGTGAGTTAAAATACTTTAAAAGGTCTGACGGCAGACATAGTTAAAAGGGCCCTTACTCAAAGTCAACCTTTTCCAGTAAAGTGCCATCATGGGGAGGTTCTAGTCTGCAATCAATAGTTAATTGTGTGACCTATAGTAGCATGAGGTATGGCGTTTTTCATCTTGTAAAAATTTAAAGAACCTGACACTTGATTATACATTAGCACAAATTTTTCTTCTGTTGTTGAAGACAATGTTTTGTATTGTGTATGATATATTTGAGTCTTGGATGGCACCCTCGCAGCTTCATCAACTTCAAGCTTGTCGGGTTGCTTTGTTATCACACCGAAGACGGCATTGCCAATACACAAGTCTAAATAGTTGTGCAGCACAACGTCCACACTGCATTCTCACAACTGGTCCATGACACCACAGAATCCTTGAGTGAGAGAGAGGCAATCCAACTACACAGTCCTTCCTACCCTCCGGATCAGTCCTTTAGTGAGGTCCCTTCATTCAAGTACGTGCTCGTGTCTTCCCCGGATATTATGGTGACAGATGTGTGCAGTGGCAAGGTGTCCCCACCAGAGAGCGCCCTGACTCTTGTTACCGAGGCTGTGCTCAGTTCACCAACAGGACATCTTCATATGTTGTGGTTCTGTGGAAGCAAATTTAATAGAAATATAATTATTTGAATTATAATTAAACATTATGTAATAGACTGGCTTATGTATTTGACCTACCTATCACAGCAGCAAAAGAAAGAACAGGGTGAGGTCTCCAGTCCCCTGAACTTCCCTGAGCAGGGAGTGTCCGTACACTCGGCTATGAAGGCATGCAGGTCCGTGATGTGTATGGGCTCCTGGGTTTGGTGCTGCAGGAGGTTTGATGATAAAACATTATTGAATTTTGACAGTTACATGCATCCTTTATATGCCAATACATATAACAATATATTAACAACAATAGCAATATAACCAAATAAGCTTTTCCACAGAGCAGTCACAAGCAAGGAGTTTAGTAAGTCATCAATTTAAAAACTGTCAACAATTACTATTATTTGTGTGCAACGCATCACACAGCACAGTATAAGCCCATGCAATCCTTCAATGCTCTAACCCCCTACCAACCTTGATCGTCTCGTAAGCGCCGGTGATGAGGGCGATGAAGAGAGACAGCACCATGTAGATGAAGAGCGAGATGAAGGTGTAGAGGTAGACCTGGCTGAACACCCACACCAAGGTGCTGCTCTCCTGCATGCCTGCAAATGTCACAAACATGTCGTCCCCGTTGATCAGGGAGAACAGGCACTCTGACACCATGGACAGGGAACGGAACTGGAAGAAGACGGGAACACCAGACAGGATGTCAATGTTTTTGGAGAGGCATCGAAAATCTAACGTTTTTATAATCTTTTTATATCGATGCTAAGATATAATGCATAAGATGATTTGGGCGTACTGTTGTAAAAAGCAAGTGGCACAGAAAACCACAAGAGTAATGCAATAGCATTTAATTGCTTGATTATAGGCGTCTAGATTGTCTGTCTGTCGTCGATGTTATTGCATCTCCATAACAAACATGACAACACACACCCAAAATAGACAGGGTTGATGTCAGCAATTTTGAAAGAAGCAGCCATCAGGTGGTTTCCTAAGCAGTGAAAAGCCAGTAACGACTCTGTGTCATCTACCTTGACGTGATATGGTCCTAGTACGATCCAGCCACAGAAGCAGTACCCCAAGTAGATGACTGCTACACAGCAGCAGAACCGGATCACGTTGGGGAAAGCCGCCCGCAAGGTGACAATTAAGATCTAGGAGGGGCAGACAACAAGCCAGGCAGTGACAGCATTAGTGTGTGTTAGTGTCTTTTTTAAGAATGCATAGACACAGAACAGTTACTTACATTGTACTTCTGAAAGAAGCTGAGGTAGCGAATGACTCCGACCCACACCAGCAGAGTAGAGGTCCCTAATAGAATGCCGCACAAATCGTAGGAGGACATATTCTGTCGAAAGAGAAAATACACAACTGTACGGTCAAGTTAGACGATCACAGAGTTGTTATCTAAAGTGCCGTACCACTGAAAGACACTATGGATAATAAAAGTAAAATGCTAGAACTGCTAGCTGCTAGTTGGGAGATGGAGGTTCTTTAGTGTCGAACAGACCTTAGACTCAATGCCTATCTTGATGATACTGCCGGCGATGGTGAGGAGGTCACTGATGATGAGGAGGATGTACCAGCCGTTGATGAACTCCAGCCGGTCATCCCAGGATACCTTACGGGCCAGGCTGTCCTTGAAGAACTGAACATACTCCTGGAGGACAGACACGTAAGAACATCCATAAAGACAGGGAGGGAGGGGAGATGATTGCAACACAAAAAAGAGGACCTGAGTGTTTTGGACAGGGAAGCTTTGATCCTAAAACCGGCTTATCCAAGATCGATTCTTGACTTTTCCGTACATGTTGTAGCATGACTCCTCGGAGTATGGATCGACCGCACAGCAATAGGGACAGCATGCACACCACCGCTACAGCCGCGTCAAACGTCAGCCGGGTGTAGTTCTCAGCTGAAAGAGGAAGGGAAAATCAGAAATGTTATACCTAAATTTGAAATGAGTACTGGTCCCCGTCTTTACTCCTATAGACGTGGAACAACATCCTATATGCGTACCCCAGTGTTCATCACCATGGCCAGATAGCAATAGATGTGACATATGCAACTGTCTAGAAATTGCCCCAATTGTCTTCCCGTGCTTCACTTGGTTGACTGTTAGCTTTTCTGTCACTGTTGCTATGCTTACCATGTCCAGAAACACTGGGGTCTTTACACTCCTTGATGGACGCTTGATTGTCCAAACTGATCTTCACTTTGCCACTGTGAGCTTTATTGTCCAAAACTATCTATATGAATAAAGAGACATCGGGCAAATGGAGACGTTGTGTGAACACAGTACAACGGGCAGAAATCATGAAGGTACATGGTACCGTAAAGTTTGGAAAAACATTGTTTAAAATAACAAGAAATTATATTGTAGTACTGTTTTTATAGTATTTATTTGTCTCTCGCACCGTTATATCGAATGTGTAGCAGTCTGGAATCTCATTGTTGATGATGGTCTGAATGTTGATGGCTTTCAGTTGGAACTGAATAGTCACATTTATTAGCCTAGAAAGAAGAAATGAAAGCTTTTTAGTGACAAGCACTGCTAAGTGGGTTCAGAGGCTATTTTTGTGTGTATGTGTGTGTGTGTGTAACATATTTCCATTATTAACTGTACAGAACACTCTGAAAAACGAAGCCTTACTTGTGAAATTTGAGGGTAAAATTCTTATAGCTGTTGCTCAAGGTAGGAGGGACAGACAACGGGTTTACCCCAACACAGTCTAGAAACAGGACACATATGATCAGCTTTAAAAAGAACATAACACTCATATTTTCTGTCATTCTCACTGCAGTCTATCATATCAAACAGTGGTACATTTTAATAGCAGGTTTTTTCCACAGAACAGTGCGTTTCCTCTATTTTGTAGTGCCGTTTACCAAGGTTACATATAATATGGGGAAGTATCTATTATTTAGTAAGATTGAAGTCATTACATCTCTTACAGCAAAGGGATGTGTTTTGGCTCAGATAGCTGTGGTTGTTGCTAGGACACTAAAATAAAGACCTACTCAAGTCGAAGGACAAAGAGTGCAAACGAGGATACAAACTGTACCTGTCATGACCCGAGGGTCTATGTTAAAGGTGTCGTTGGCTGGGTCAATACTGCCCTTCCTGTAGTACTGCTGGCAGAGGGACAGGGCACTGCCATTCACACCCACTCCATATACGTACGCATAGCGTCCCACTGTACTAGCTGGTAACTCAAGGTACTGATTGGGAAGAGAGGGTTGAGGAAAAAAGTTTAGTCCTCCTAGTCTGAAAAAAGCGGTTATATGCAACTGTTAAAACCAGTAGGAAATACTAACCCCTCCCAGGGTTATTTTCACATAATAAAATGAACCCGTAAGAATATATATTCAGCTACAGTATGATTTTGGCACATTAATATCACTGTAATTTGCAAAAACTACTACCACCTGGAGCTACTTATTGTTTACTAGGGTGTAAATTATCTTATTATTACGAAAGGGACTCCTGTAGCTTTGACTAGTTTTTATTTACTAGTAATAATAATTAAGCAAGCAAACAAATATGAGGTATTGCCCAGATCAGCAACCCCAAATTAAAGTGGTTACCTGCTCTATTGCATAGAATATGTGGTCATAGACGTCACTTTGCTTGTAGATAGCAAAGGTGTCATCCGAAGCCTCGTCATAGTCTTTGAGGAAAAGGTGCTTGAATGTCATCGTGTTCTCCTCCTTGAAAGTCACCACCATCTGGTTACTGAGGCCAAACAGCACCAACTGACAGACAGAGAAGGGGTGAGCAGGGAGAGAAGGACCAATTACATTGAAATTGATGCAGTATCCATAGATGTGCGATAAACAAAATAACATCTGTAACTGTTTGTCATTTTGTTTCTATGACACGCTTTACTGCTACATTTTGAGGTAAAAGTTCAAAGTGCATAAAAAAAAGTCTTGAAGCAAAACTGTTTTGTTAAAACTTTTGACACAATGCCTTCCCTGAAATGGTAATAATGACATGTTTAAAGAGATTGGAGAATATTTCTAAGCGTAAGCATTCTCTTAACTACAATTGTCATTCAAAGCACCTAAAACAAAGTGACTACCAACGGTCCTAAACTTAAACTGGTCAATATGTGAAAGTAACACAGTGGAACAGTTTCTTACAAAAACATTGCAACCTAAGCATGTAGTCATGCTTTACCCAAAGCTAAGTCACGCCTTACACAAAGCTAAGTCATGCCTTAGCCTAAAGCTTTTTATAGTTACATTGAGGTGGGGGGAGCAGGCATAGATGTTGTCCTTCTACGTTAAATACACTTGAGAGTTTAAAACCTGTTCCTTTCTTTAACAGAAATACATATCATTATTTATATAACTGAGCCATACTGAGCCTACATAATCATATACTTGGGAGATTTACGATAACTATAAAACCTACAGTTAAACTGAAAACATCCTCAAGTTGTTGCTACCTATCAACTCAAAGGTAAAAGGTCTTATGAGGTTTTCTGTTGTAATAATTACCTGCACAGTGACAATAATAATCTTGAGCAGCTGCAGTCCAAGTTTAAAAGGCTTGCGACCCTTGGCATGGAACTTGTCACAAGGACTCATGAAGAAGTACTTCAACTTCCTGCGAAGGGCTTCTTCTTCTTGGTCTGCCCTTATCCAGCCTCCAGAGCCCGTTGTTGTCGTCGTAGGAAACCGAGCGTGGTCATGGCAATGCTCTCCGCTGCTGTCACTTGTGCCGTAATTGACAGAGGAGGAGAACAACCTCTCATTTTCTAGAAGTGACAGACATAGAGAGACAGGGAGGATAAATGAGACAAAACAAGTGACAGAAAATGTAGCAACAAAAAGTAACATTAACATTTACGAACAGCTTTTCTGTTATTTTCTTCTAATTTCTGAGGTGCCAAAAGGTTAACGGTAGTTTGGAACTGTGCTTTTGTCAACAAGTACAAGAATGGGGCCTATCACATGTGGGTACCTGAGAATTGACAAGCGTGCGAGACAACAACATATTCCATAACGATTTGCAGCAGGAACCGTTCATATCAGCGTACCTTTATTGTCGTCAGCATGAACACTATTTAACCAGGTTTTACTGGTTTAAACTGTGGACACTATCAACGAGCCACGCGACACTGGTTGTCAGAGACTTTCTCCGCCTTTAAATATGTTTAACCTCTGGCAGATACTGTTCTTGTCATTCCATCACGTTATCTTCCCAGTCTGTCCATCACCAGCCATTCATACAACCCCCGGAGCCAAAACAATGAGAGGCTGGCTTCATAAAACAGACGCCTTGGATTAAAAGGCTCAAAACTGGGTAGACAAAGTGTGCAGAGGATTGGGAGATTGATGTGCTACGTCTGCCTACTCTCGATGCTTACATCTTAAGTAGCTCTGACTAAATAATGCCCGGGCTAAAGAAGCAGCTAGCCAAGATTCCTAAGCATGGAATCTGGACTTGGTTCTCAGGGCTCAGCATGTCTGATGTGTAACCCTGCATGTTGCGGTTGTCAATGACAATAAACTCTTTGTAGCTGTCACAGAAGTCAGTGTGTGGTTCAATCACAGTTCTGTGGTAAGAGGGTGACATTGAAAACAGAAGTGAGCTGGTTTTACTTTCAGCCATGTCAACCTATGTTTAAGGTTCTTCAATGTGTTTTTACTTACCATGAGGAGGTTAGGCTAATGCAAACGATCATGTAGCATGATTTATCAAATGAGGATTCACGATCTGCTGTAAAAACTACAAATCCGTAGGACAGAAGGAAAGCATGGCTGAGTCAAAAGAAAAAAGAAGTGAAACTTAAAAGTACATTATTGTTGAAAAATGTGGTTAAATAGGATGAAAGTTCACAAGAGCACAATGACAATGGAAAAGACAAGAGCACAATGACAATGCAAAAGACACCTAAATCAAATCTGAGAAGACCAAAGAAGGTAGGCCTACACGACCTGACTAGTAAAAAGAGTTTTGAGTTCTGCCAAACAATGCCCTATTTTGAGCACATGCTGCATAAAATCCAGCAACTTTACACCAACACTAATCTACATCATGAAGGAAAGTTGGAATTTTGAAAAAACGTATGAGACAAGCCCACACAGGGTATGTTATCCGCTCAAAGTGTTTCCTACGAAAAGACACACATGCACTCCATGACAGGCTCATGGATTTGAAACAGATTAGGCCTACATGCAGAAACTGACAAATCTCTATTCAGAGCTTGTGTTGATTATCACCCAGAATCGTGCAACCAAGTCTGACACATTGACATAAGAGTCAATCATGCTGAATAGATACATTGAAACATCCAACTCTTCTGGTTCAGAACTGATTATGGAGCAGCAAAGAAGAGAAACAGTCTGGCAGTTATCCTGTCAATCAGTCATGAGCATAACTTGTTGGCTGTCAAGTGTCAACATCTCTCTATCCAATAATAGATCTGTAGTTTTCAATCTGATTCTGCAGCAGGTCACCCAGACACCAGCACCAGTAATTTCCACATCACATCCCTTGTGACAGGCAGTCTTGTGCTTTTCTACAGACTACTTATTCCTTAGTTCATTAACCTATCTTTCAATAGAGCAATAGAGCTGTATCACTTTAGAAGCTACTGAGGAAGTAGGAAGGTGAGAGAGACAAATGAGAAAGCATGACTTGGCACAAAAAAAAATCACTTCCTTAAACCCCCCCCCCCACTGTTCTAGACTTAAAAATTATGCAAGCAGTCTTTCACATATTTTCCTCCACATGATCTTGAGAGTCTGGAAGTGAAAGTCTACCATGGGGCACAATCGCACTAAATAGAGAAGGCTTCATCAAGCGATTTGGGCCGCTCTGAGGGTTACCATTGTAAATTCAAGCCTCTTACATCTGTATGAGTACAGACAATTCTGGAGGGAGGGAAGTCTGGGTCGTTGGGCTGCGAGGGGGGCACTGAAAACAATACCATATTATAGTGCTCAATGCCTCGCAACATGCTTGGTGGCATGCTGTCAAATAACTTGCATTGACGGTTGCGATCTAGAGTTAGAAAAAGAGTCAGCATCTGCATCTGGCAAAATCTGTGTTAGACAAAAATCTTTAGCAACCTGTTGTTTCCGTTTTGTTTTGGATGAACATAGAAGGATGACTCACCCAAGCAACTAATGCCTTAACAAGCAATGACTATAAGCCCACCTAAACCTACGTACTGTTCCATGTTTATGAAACGGTCCTTGGAAGTGCAGTCTGGAACTTACTTTCGAGAGCTGTCAAACGGATGCCCGGTGTAAATTGTACACATTTATTTACCGCTCATATATAAAGCTAGATTATATGGATCCAAAATTCTCAAAGATTACACGATTAATATTTTGGCAACCCATTGTCTGGTACAGCCTATTAAAAGGCCCTTTCTTCTAGACATCTACATTTAGTAAACAGCAGCCAAATGCGGATATTGAGAAGTTTGAAAATAAGACACACTACTATTATTTCTAAATGTTATTACAAAATTACATCTCAAATCTCAGTCAGTTCTTTGTTGTGATTTTAAAACATTTGACCTACCTGAGCCATCGTGGTTTCTGCTTGGAGTAGCCATATATAGTCAGTAAGTACTGCAGTATTAAAACAATAAATAAATAAAATACATAAAATGCTAAGTGTCGGTAATGCCAGTGAATGAGTCATGTGTTTTAATTTAAAAAAAAAAGCGAATTGCTGTTTCATTAAAGTTAGCTGCCCGCTGAAACTTCCATGAGCTTGCGGTTTGTGTACTTCGGTGCCAACTCTCCTCCGGTCTATCATTGAAGTCATGTGATGCATCACATACCATGTGACACCATGCACAGTCTGTTGAACAGGCCGCCCTTCTGGAGGACTAAACGCGTAGGCTTATTGCTGCCCCCTACAGGACGGAAAGCATACATATATGTTGTCCTTTTTACAATGGAGAAAATAAGTATACAACACCCTACGGCTCATTACTCTGCCTATAGTGTGCATTACCATAAGGATAAGATCTTGCATCGACAGATTTTAATGTTCAGAGACATAGGTCATATTGTCGTTTATTCCACTTTGACAAAACAGCAAAACTTGGGACACAAAATGTATTTCTGTAAATACTTCAGTCCACCACGAGACGTAAACAGAAATGTGCATTACCTTTCACTTCGATTGACCAACAAATGGTGCAACAAATAAAAATCGGAATGGTCCTTATAGCAATGGAAGCTTACGATATGCAGCAGTTAACTCTCTTAAATGTGAGGATTTCCTTTTCATGTATTGATGGCACAAATAGTACCTTAGGTGCTAATAACCCTGATTGTGTCTAGCTATTTAAGTTATGTCTTGTATGCAACTAGTAACAATTCAATCTGTAAATTGGCCCATATTTGCCACAGCTCAAAACTACTTTGAGTATACTTCCTAATTCCATGCTTCTAAAGTAGACTATATGTTCTTAACATAACATTTGACCCTTTACCCCCTACTGACTTTTCCTTGTAACACCTCTGGAAATAGTGAAGTGAATTGCACATTTCCCTGGATTCAAACGTTGACAGATGAGAAATTCATGCAGTAACCACCAACAGGTAATTTGGTTCCAAAATAAGACAATTTGTAAAATATACTACTAGCCTACTTTTATAACATGATAGCTGATATAAAGCTAAAGCTCCTAATTCTAGAGGATAAATGGTTTAAATATATCATGTTAACTGGTTACAAATCTATACATGACTATACATTTTAGATATAGAACATTTGTTTATTCAAATTAATTAATCTTATTTAATAAAAAATGATTGTTTGAGTTTGCAGTCTAGATCTATTACACTTGATAAATTAACAACTGACCTATTATGTCACACGTTTCCCTTTGCCAGCCGTATAAATCCCATATATTTTCTCTCCTTTCCAATTGCATTTAATTTCAATTTTTAATTAGGTTTTCTCTTCTGTATGTTTATGTACTGCTGTACATTTGTGAGAAGTTGAGGACCCCCTCGAAACGAGATGATTCATCTCAAGGGGTTTATCCTCGTAATAAAATATATGTCAAACATTTCACCCATTTTGTCATTGTTCACCCTTATCTATTTATTTACATGCAGTACGTTATTTTCTCCTATCTGCCTTCCAGAGCTTTGTCTCTGGCAATGACAGCCTCGTCAAACTTGATCATGAGTGTGGTTCCTTTGTGCCAGTGTACAGTGACTTTGGCTGGGAAGCCACTGTGGGTGAGGATGGCCTCCACGATGCCCCCCGTGAAAGCGGCACAATTTAAAGTGCTGTTCTCCTTGGGTACAGAGATGTAAGCGTTGATAACTGGCTCCTTCTCAATAATATAGTAGGTCTTATCATCATCATTGGCCTGCTCCAGTTTGTCAGCCTCCTTCCCAAACAGGGACCTCCATACGTTCACCTGTAACTCAAAGGAATAAAAAAGATATGTGGCTGGAGTATACTGACCGTTAGAAGTAATCCGGATGGCTGTAAGTGAGCACGTCTTGCACTATATCAAACAATCAAACTTACCTTAATAAAGAGAAGAATGTTCAACACTTTGGTTTCCCTTTTCCCATTTTTCTCTCTGAGAACAAGCACATCCAGTAGGCTGGCACCAACTCCTTGGCCCATGTCCGCAAGACGGGCCTGAAGCTCGGATACAGAGTACACTCTACTCTGGCAGTACTGAACCATCTCAGAGAACAGAAGAGCGAATGCACTAACACTAACCTCGGTTTTAGGTCGCGTGAGTGGGCGCTCCAGAATAGCAGACTTCCCTCTAGTGAACCTTGTCTCCATGTTCGGGAAAAGACAAACAGAGCTAGAGATAGCTAGCTTGAGTTAACTATTGACTTAACGGTAGTTAGCTATAAGGCTAGCCCCCAATAATTAGTAAACTGAACGTAGGTTGATTTTCTGGGGAACGTTAGCGTTAGCTACTTAGCCATTGGAGCGCTGTCTACATGTACGCTAGTATTAGTCAGAGCCAGGGAGAAATAAATTACATCCGTTTTACCCTTTTCAAAATAAAAGGCCGTACGTACGTGCATAATCAACGCGGCGATATAAAAAGCGACTAAAAGTCTCAGAAAGACACAATTTGGTATTCATATTGGTATGTTTATATTCCTATATTTATCAAAAATCTGATTTTTTTAACAACTTCACAGATTTCATGTTAACAAACTAGTTTGGCAAGTCGGTTCACACATCTACTTTGTGCATGACAGGTAATTTTTCAACAATTATTGTTTATAATAACTTCATTTACATAGCGCCTTTCGAAACAGGGTTACAATGTGCTGTACAATAAAAATAACAGTAAAAAATAGAATACAATATAATTAATTAAGACACACTAAAATCAGGTAATAAAAATAACTAAAATAATCTAAAACCAAAATAAAAGGAGGTGGTTAAGAGAAAGCTTTACGATAAAGAATATTTCACTTATAATTCACTAAATTAGTTGCAGTGGGCCAGCAGTTTACATACACTAAGTTGACTCTGCCTTTACCCACTTGGAAAATTCCAGAAAATTATGCCATTGCTTCTAGTTTCTAGACACGAGTAATTTGGAAGTGATTTATTTTAAGCCCTCCCTTCAAACTCAGTGTATCTTTGCTTTACATCTTTGCTTGAAATCATTTTGACCTCAGGAGAAACTGTCGACCTCCACAAGCCCGATGTAATTTCCAAAAGAGTGAAGGTACCACCTTCATCTGTCCACACAATATTATGCAAGTATATACACACCATGGCTGCGTTCGGATTGGAATTGCCTACTTAAATACTATCTATACTTAATGAGAACATAAAGTACACCGAAATCTAGTATACAACCTTTTAATTTATTTTTTTTACAAAGATTTGCTTATATGGTTAGTATACTCAACTGGAACATGTGACCAAAACCCTGGCATTTTTGTAATTCTAATAAAAACCAGATTAAATTTGCCGAATTGCATTTTGGGGCCTGAAGCATCGTCAAGCAGCCTCTCTTGGGTACTCAACATTTCATGCTCCAATATAGTCCACAATATACTATGTTATACGGGAACTTTTTCAATACAAAAATGTCACATACTATGTACCATTGGATTATTGCATAAAAAAGACCTGGCAAACAAACATTTATGAAACTTACACGTTTTATTCAGCAAGAGAATCTTCTCGAATGAACACCAATTTGATGATTTTTGAAGTGTAAATGCAACCTGTCATCTGATTTTGCATGTTTACTCCCAACAATCTCTAGTTTATTTTAGCCACGCCTAAGCAACAGACTTTTTTAAGACATGTAAAAGCTTAAAAATTCAGGAGTGGGGTATTTACGAATGTATTTTATGTCATAAACAAAACAGTGAAAATCTGTTAAGCTTGTGTTAACCACAGACCTTATTTCATGTGTCTAACCAAAAACCCATAAAAAAATTAATTTGGATTTAGTCAGTCTTTTGACAAAAAATTTATTTCGTTTTAGTAATCTGAAATTGTTCTAGTTTAGTTTTAGTCAACTAAAGATCATATGACTTTAGTCGACCAAATGTATAGTAGGTTTCGTCTACTAAAATCGTAACGGTTTTAGTTTAAGTAAATTCACTATTACAGTGTTTCTCTAGAATGTCCAAAGACAAGTGAAATAGATTTAGGTTGTCCCTTCTCCTCAGCTAGCATAGGAAATGGAATTGAATGTAACAGTTCCACTTCTCAGACTGATGAAATTAAATATTGTAAAAGCAGCAATAGCATGTGTGCATAAAAAATGTGAATCAAGAACAATTACATCTCCAATATTTTATAACATAATAAAAAAAACATAAAACAAATGAAGGAACAAAATAAACAGTCGCCAAGTATTGAAAATATGTGACAACAATTCTAATTCAACATCCTCAACATTAACATAACTGCTAGGCCACAATGCTATCAGTGCATGGAACCAAAGGTAAATATCACATAAAAAAACGAAAAAAACTGAACAGAAACTTACAATGAAATAGTGCACATTGTTGCTACAGAAAGTGCTGGCAATGGCAGTGAATACAAGAGTTCTATTTGATTCGATTCACTTTAAGGAAAGCACTTCAAGCCAATGCGACCCTTTCTCTATTGCATCGGCCTCTAGTGAGGTCACCTGTGATAATGCATTCCCTCTCTGCAAAGGCTTGAGAAGCTGGTATATCCAAAAGGTGTAAAGCAAAAGGATTTAACCTGTGATAAAGTCTCACTCCTTGCCAGCCAAAAGTCTGTTCCTGTGTCATCTGTGGTGGGTTGTGAAAGCACTTCCTTATACTTTCTGATCTGCTGCCTCATGCTGGTATTGAATATGGAGGTCCTCTGTCTAGGCCTTGAGTGACATTTTGAAAGAAACTTAAAGACTGGCTGCTTTGATGAGGATGGTGTGGCTTCTGGTTCCTCAATACTTTCCTCTTCTGCATCATCTTCAGACCGATCCTTATGTTGTGTGTGGCAAAGTGGATTTGAGCACATACTCCTCTGCCTGTTTCAGCAGTGCCATAATATTGTTATCAGCCACCGCAATATGTGGGCTTTCACAAACAGTAAGGTTGAACGTGGCGAAAACATTTCATCGGTTGGATCCAAGAGCCAAGCAAATCGCTGGGTCACACTCCCTTTCAATTTCTCCGTAAACCTGGCAAGATCTCAGGAGATAGTGTTCTGTTCAAAGTCAGCAAGGTGGCCGAGCAGATCAAAGAGGGCAGGGACCACCAGGGACATGAATATGGTGTCACGCTGTGGGGTTTTAGTATGTTCCACAAAAGGCAAGAGTAGGTCATGCAATGATGTAAGCGTTTGCCACTCACTAGGGAGCAAGCTGTCCCATCCCATGTCATTTGCAATTTGGCAGACTGAGTCTTTCACTTTGAGGAATTGTGCGACCATGTTGGATATGCTTGACAATCATGTGGGGCAGTCGTTTACAGTAATAAAGCTACTCTTGTCCAGCATCCTCAACGGAGGACTTACGAAGAGCTTTACCACTGATCTTGCTTTGTCAAGGACTCCTGACATATGCCTCCTTCTGAACCATGTTGACCACAAGTTGTATGGTAAGCACCACACGCGGTCCATATGCTTTCTACACGACGATACCTAACAAGAGCAGCACAGCCAAATAAGCATAAATCATAGAAAATGTTTCTATTTTAACCATCAAAATCGTAATGGTGGAAATACGTTTACATGATATTACAGTGGTATTATCTACAATACAGTGTGAAAAAGCAAAAGGTACATCACTAACGCAGACGGTCCCACCATCAGTCTCATTCATGTGATTGAAAATAACAAATAAAAATGGCTCACCAGAGTTCATCAATTTCAGACTCAGTTACTTTCCATCACAGGGGAGTCCTCCGCAGAGCTGGTTTCTTCTCTTCCTGCTTGGGGTTTGTTTAAAGGCTGCCGCCATATTACTCCCATTGCCTGTTATTACTGGAAGGACCTTCTCATTTGGCATGTCCCACTCTTGCATACATTTGTCCACACATGCCTTGATTGACTGCAGTGTGTGGGGTGTGTTACTTATTCAAGGGCCAACAACATGTGTTCAGGCTTATTTTGTTCAACAAAAAAGTAGCATGAACTTATTACGAGGAATAATGCGGTCAGTCCTTTTTTTGTCCGCAAGTCAATGTTGATAGAGACTCTCCAGGCAGCAGCTAGTTTCTTTTAGAATTTTGATCTTTCATGTTCATAATGTTTGTCAATCAGACTGCTTATTTTAGTTTTCTTTGGACCAGCCAGCTTCCTATCTACTGTCTCCATCATTAGAACAAAGTCCTCATCTTTGATCGTTGTGGCTGGTAATCCGATGCGCCCAATCCATTTGGCTATGGCCTGCGCTCTGTTCTGCTGTAGTCACCTTTGTACTTTGAGGCGGCACTTAGAAGAGCTGTTGAAATATTCTGCTGGGATGCACTAGCTTTATTGGCACTCGGTGGCCCATTCTTGCCATTGGAGGACTTCTGAATCTGAGGTTGAATAAGAAACAAATTACTCCTCTCTCACTCACACACACAGCTCCTAGTTGTCTATACTACATGTATGTCCCTTTCACCCCTCATGTTTCTAACAAAGTAGACTACATTTCTTTAAATGTGCATTTTTCAGTAGGCTTAGCTACAGTGCTACACTCAGTTTTATTTAAGCTTGTATACAAATTTTGACAAAACGACACCAACTCGGGTTAGCTGATAAAGTAACGTTAGCTGACAAAATAATAATTAGTGTGTTTACCTTTGCATGAATTTCAGGATGACAGGTCAGCAAATGTCGCTTCAAGTTAGTAGTGTTTTTACCGGCGATTGTTGCTCCACGAGGTTTGCAAAGGGTCTTGTTACCCTTTATAGCAAATGCGAAATGTGTCTATATGGGCTTCCACATGTCCAACACGCTGTGGGAGGGGGGAACAGCTGACATAACCTGGGAAACCAGGACTGTGGGGTAGAGGCTGACGGTGTCGCCGGAGCTGCGGTAGTAGCCGGAGGACCCTGAGGAGCGGGAGGAGCTGCTAGAGCTGGAGTCGGACTGGCTGAACGAGAAGGAGCCGTCTTCGCCAAGGCCCCATGATGGTGGAGGGATGAGCACAGGCAGCAGCAGCTGCTTGACCGCCTCCTCAGCAAATGCCAAGATCAACTCCATGGTGGCCTCACTCAAAGGATGGCCAGCCCTTCTCACATGTCCTCTGGAGAGTACAGTCGGTTTTGCCCATAACAAAACCTACCTCGCACTTTAGCAGACTCTGGGACTTGCCGACCAGCTCGAGTGGCGATCTGGTGGTCCCCATGCACAAGCTCTTTCAGCCTTGCAACGTCAGCCGGTCTCTTTGCCACAAGTAAGAGTGTGGCATTTTGGGCGAACCTTGGCTGGCTAATGAGCAGCAAAGCAGGCTTTCATTTTCTCCAGAAGGTTGTGGAAGGTGTTGTGCTGTGCAGCACATTTCCATCTCAGATACCTCCATGACGGACCTGCCTGTCTGCGTGGCGGACTCACTGGACAGCCCAGCGCACAAGCTGCCCGCAGCATCCTCCTCACACCGCCAACCACTGTGTTCAGAAACTCCCCGGCAGCCTTCTTCAGGCAGCCAGATGCAGGCTCCGACTATTAGGCCAGCCTCTACACCTCGTGAGGTGAAGAGGCATTTCTGCAGGAGACCTTTCAGTCTATGGGTGGCTGTGGTCTTGAATGTTTCAGAGGTCAGGGTCTCTGTCATGGCCTCGGGCGAGATGAGAAGAGTTTTCAGAGACACAGAGCCCACAGCTGAGATGTTGTCCAGGCACGCCATGACGTCAAGGGAACAGTCAGATCTGACGAGGTTCGGAGTCAGCATAGGAGCCACCTTCTCCTGAGAAATGTCCATTTACTTGACAGCGGAGAGGATATTTTGGACATTGTTAGTGGTGGTGTCCAGGAAGTGATCGCTAACCTAGAGTCTCAGGACAGCTCTCTCTCTCTCTCTGACCTCGTGCTTGATGGCCGTCAGTACGCGGGCGTAAAATCTCCTCAGCGTCTCCTGTAGTTGCTCGACAAACTGCTGCGCCGTGGACATTGACCTGGCCATAGCGAGTGGTCGTTCAGTGGCCTGGCATTCGTCTGCAATAACGGTGACGAAAAGATCAACCTCTTCGGTCTCCTGAGGCAGATTCTAGACGGTGTCAAGCTCCATCACAGTCGCCTGTGGCAAACTTAAAGAGGAACCCACCAGAGTGGATATTGCCACAAAGGACTTCAGAAGTGCAGCACTCAGATTCTTTGGTCTTGGCCCTGAAATTTGGGCTTTTGATGTTGTCTCCTGTGGCTGGACACCGGGCAGGCCTGGGGTGGCTCCTGGACTTCAGCCGGCTGTTCCTCAGCGAGACACGCTGGTTCGATGGAGCTGATGAAATCCTCCAGTTTGCCCATGATCTCCCAGACAACTAGCCCTGCCTCCAGAGAGATAGTGCCCTCCGAGATTGCGCTGGAGACGGAGGGGGTCGTTTTAGCAAGCCCTGCCTTCATGGAGCCCAATATCTCAGATACTACCATTTCTGCTCTCGTCCACTTTGACTGAATTGGACATCGGAACAGGACTTCCAGCGCAAGTAGTCTCGTTAGGGACAAAACCTAATTCCTTCCATGATGAACTTGGCAAATTTCGTCTTTAAATTGCACAAGAGGCAATCCTCTCGTTGCTAGGCGTCCCTGTGGTGAAGGAGTGGCCCTCGGCAACGCTGCCATCGGGATTGGATGGCTTGGCCGTGTCTTCAGCCTCTTTGACGATCGCCATCTCCTGGGCGTGGGCCTCCACATCAGAAACAAACGCCTCGACCAATTTCAAAATCTACCTCCTCCAGAGAAGTGGTGGGAGTCCAGTTGATGCTACTGCGTGAAGTATGGGGGATCACATTTGGTGTCTTCAAGGCTCTCAGGAGAATCTCAATGTTGTCAGTGTCATTGCTTTGAAACGTTGCGCTGGATAGCTTCCTGATACATTTCCTGGAGTATGATGCCATCTACATTGTTGATGCTGCTGGGCCACAGAAAAAAGTACATTGAAGAACCCCTTTATATTATTATGTGTATTATCAATGGCAACACATTTCAAACTAAACAGAGTATACATACCTTTCGTATACAGTATTTCAGTTAAACAACGAGTCAATGACATGTGTCCACTAGATGGAGACACAGCTATATATAACGCACATAACACTTAAAAAACAGTGTGCTGTTACTTTATGACCCCATTCAATGACAGACTTGCCAAGTGCTCCATTTTATTAACACAGCTATTATTTCTACAGCTCTTGTTACTACTGGTAGAAAATACAAATTATTTTGTGTATCAAAAAACTTGTTTGACTGGAACGTTTTGACTAAACCGCCACATTCATGTGAATAGAACCTGATGGTATTGTTTGTATAAGAATATTAACAAAACAACAATAAATGATAATTTACCTTTGCTGTTGTTCATGCTCAAGATCCATGGATGTCAGGTCAGAGGTGCTTGTACAGCGTTCCTGAAGAGCAGAAATCAACTTGTCGGTATAGTGGGTGAGATCGGGGTGGTTGGATGGCGATAATCCCACACTTACTCCAGGGTTGTAGTCTATATCAGACAACGCCAGCCACCCTGTAGGCCTCGATCAAACCCTCTTCCGTTTTAACCAGGGTGATGTCGGCCTGCATCGGATCTGGGGCAGATGAGACCACCTCTTCTGACTCACTGAGCAGCAAATTAGGGGTGAATGACATCTTGGCACAGCAGGCAACAGGAGAGAACCACACTCTGACACTAGTCTGAAGGCTCAGGTAGTCTCAGAGCGTCATGCATGACCCTGGAACGGATTGGCTCTCTTTCAACAGCCGCGCCTTCTGCCTGGAACTTCTCAGACACTTCCGTACCGCCCTTAGCAAACCCATCAACCAGAGCAGAGGCAACTGACACGGCCCGGGAGGCTGGTCGACGGTCATTGGGCTCCAGGCGTTGATCTCGGGGCAGCTGACTGCGGTGATTGGAGCCTGAGAGACCGAGGGGCTGCTTCTCCTCAGCATCTCGCTGACCCCTTGTGCTGCGGCAAGATGGAACGATGGGTCGCTCAGGATCTCCACGTTCTGAGCCAGCACAGAACCCAGAGTGATTCTAGAACCCTGGGGGGCCAGTGGAGGCATCGAAGGGCAGGCCACCGGTTTGGAAGCAGCTCTGGGGTAGGCAGCGGTTTATCTTTCTGGCCAGTTCATAGAGAAGATTACCAGTCAAATGACCTTCCTCACTGCTCTTCTCCTCCATGGAAGTCATGCTGTCTGCTATGACCTCCATCACCGCTCCAGTCAGGGGGTTCAGTTCCCTCAGATGGGCTTCCTTGTCAGTTTCAGGGATAGCCCTGGTGGAGAAAGAGAGGGTGACGTCCAGGCTATTTTAAATTTATTTTGAACACACATTATTATACATCTATAGCGACTGTTTTCTCCAAGTAATACACTTTTTTTTTTCTTACCTGTCTTTGAGGCGGCTGCTTGATGGGAGGCTCCATGGCTGCTCTTTCAGTACCATCAAGGTCAACAATGACCATTAGAGCTGACAGGAGTATTTTAAACACTGTGCTGCCACATCAACTACCATTTTGGATTGCTTGGCAAAAGGAGCTCTTCTGCTCTAGAGAAGTAGAGGATGAAAGTTTGTTTCGCATGTTAAACAATAAAAATTATAAAAACTAAAATGTTTAGATTTACTTACAGGGTTTCTAATTTGACTACGGAGGCTTCTCCACTGCATGTGGGAGAGACAGAAATGTATTTTGCATTAAGCAGTTTAGTAGAAAGGCACAGAGGCTTGGCATATACACAGAACATGAATTTGTGCAGGCAGGGGTTTGGACTTGAGCATTGCCTAGGTAGTTGAGGAATGTCAAGAGCACAGGGTGGCAAACAATGTGATCTTCACTATGGGACCCGATCTTTTTCTGGTTCTCCTGGAACTTGATGAGGACCCGCCAGTTGTCCAAGTTTTCTGGCAACCAACGTCTCCTTAGTTAGTCCTTTCTTTCAGTTTAATTCAACATACAGCATATGGTAATTTTAAGGGAACAATATAGCGGTATAGTGAACTATGATATAGCGAACACAAATAAACACAAACTCGGCAAACAAATGCATAATGCTACTGCAATAACATATTGAAGGTGTGGTTTCTTTCTCGCAAACATTTGACTGACCTTCATCTGGACTGTTGGTCACCTTATTTGTGTTACTGTTTCTTCTCAAGAACTGAATTGACATTGAAAACACCAATCGATACTATAACAGTATGATGGAGTTTGGTCTCTCTTTTACTTGCTATGTTAACGGTTACAGCTTTTCTTTACAGCTAATTCCTGATTTAGGCTGTTTTACCGTAAGTGGCCTTCCCATAATAATAATAATAATAATAATACATTTAATTTGTGGGCACCTTTCAAGACACTCAAAGTCATCTTACAGTATGTATTACAATTACAATAAACAATATAAATGAAATATAAAAAAGGTAATTCAGCAACATAGTAAAAATAAAAAAGGGGGTGTAGGGTAGGAAACAACAATGGAAACCATAATAGCACATTAGTGAAAACACTGATAAAAAAGGGGAGACAACCGGGCACAGTAAAAGCGAGCAATTACAGTGAGTAGGCCAATTTGAATAAATTAGTTTTTAGTTGAGACTTGAAGGATGATAGTGTCAGACTGTCAGATAAGTGGGGGGAGGCAGTTCCAGAACCTGTGTGCAGAACTGCTGAAAGCCCTAGCACACGTGCTGAGGCGTGAGGGTGGAATGGTCAGAAGGCCAGACGATGAGGAGCACAGGGAACAACAGAGGTATAGTCCTGAAGGAGGTCAGATAAGTATGTCGGGCCAGATTATGGAGGGGTTTGAAGGTGAGCAGGAGAGTTTTGAATTTAATACTGCATTGTACAGGGAACGAGTGTACTTGGATGAGAGTTGGGGTTATGTGGTCCATGAACTTGGTATGGGTGAAGATACGAGCAGCCAAATTCTGGATTATTTGTAGCCAGTTCAGCAGTTTGGTGGGGAGGCCTGAAAGAACAGCATTGCAATAATCAATGCGTGAGGATACAAATGCACGGACCAGGACTTCAGTACTTGATTGAGACAGGGAAGGGCTAAGTCTAGCGATGTTGCGGCGGTGAAAGAATGTGGTCCGAGTAATGGAGTTGATGTGAGGGGCAAAGGAGACTCTTGACTTGGGAGGAGATAGGTACAGGAAAGCTATCGATTGTCATGTTATGGATAGTGGCTTTAAAAAGAGTGGCTTTGGATCCAACAAGAAGGGCCTCTGTTTTACTGCCATTGAGCTTCAGGACGTTCTGGCTCATCCAGCTCTTGATGTCCAGTTGGCAGTCAGTAAGGGAGGAGAAGGGAGGGCAGTGGTGGGTGTGGCAGACATAGAGCTGTGTATCATCAGCATAGCAGTGGAAATGGGCACCATGATGACGGAGGATCGACCCCAGGGGACGGAGGTAGATGAAGAGAAGTGGACCTACACAAGCTGATGTCTGTCAGTGAGATATGATGAAAACCAGGAGAATGCAACACCAGTGATCCCAATGCCAGTCAAGGGTCCCAGGAGTACTGAGTGGGAGATGGTGTCGAAGGCGGCACTAATGTCAAGGAGGAGGATGATGGTCAGTAGTCTTGAGTCAGCTGCACTGAGATCGTTGGTGATTTTAACCAGGGCTGTTGCAGTGCTGGGTTCGTGGAGGTTATTTGAGTCAAGGTGGGACTGGAGTTGAGCAGCTATCACCTTCTCAAGCACTTTGGAAATGAAAGGGAGATCAGAAATCGGCCTGTAGTTGCTGAGGTACTCAGGATCAGCTCCAGCTTTTTAAGGATGGGTGAGAATGCAACTAATTTGAGAGTGGGGGGTACGGTTCCAGATGTGAGGGAGGAGATGATTATTGTAGTTACTAAGGGGGAGATGGACGGCAAACAGGCTTTGATGAGGCTCGTGGGGAGAGGATCAAGCCGACAGGCAGTGGATTTAGATTTTAGGATGAGCTCAGAGAAATAGATCACAGATGCTGGGGTGAAGTCAGATAGGGAGCTGGCGAATGACAGAGCTGGTGGGACCATCCAGGATAGGTCTTCTGATAGGGAGACGGATGGGGCCCCCTGTAGGTGGATGGTGTTGATTTTAGTGGTAAAGATGTTCAGGAAGGCAGTGCAGTTTTCAGTGGAGATATTAGAAGGGAGGGTGCTAGATGGCTGACTGTAGAGAAGAGGGCTTTGGTGTTACCTTTTCCTGCATAGATTATGTTAGCATAATAGGTAGATTAAGCAGCAGAGTTTTAGGTTGTGTAGGTGGTCAGAGCAAAGTTGGGTGTGCACTGAGTGTCCTGTCTTTTTACACATCCGCTCAATACGGCACCCAATGGTTTTGAGCTCATGGAGGGCGGGGGTGTACCAGGGAGTTGTTTGGGCAAATGAGACAAGGCGGGTTGTCAGAGAGTCAAAGGCAGAGGAGAGGCAAACATTCTAATTACTAAGTCATCCACGGAGGAGAATAGGGCAGGACTGGGGTGAAAGTTGATCAGGGTGCAAAGATCATTTGGGTTAATTTGGTTGATGTTGCTAAATGTGATGGTTCGTTGATCTTTTGTTTTGGTGATGGGGGCAAAAACTTCAAAGAGCACAGCTTTGTGATCGAAGAAATGGAACTCAGTGTTAGCGAGGTTACAGGGAGTGATACCAATGAAGCAAACTAAATCGAGAATATGGCCTTCAGTGTGAGTTGGGAATGTGACATGTTGAGTTATACCAAGACAGTCAAGGAGGGAACTGAGATAATTTGCAAAGACACTGGATGAGTCAATGTGAATGTTAAATTCGCCCAGCAGGATAACATTAGGGGACATTACGCAAATAGATGTTAGCAATGAGGATAGTTCATTGAGGAAAATAGAATTATTATTACTAAATAATAATAATAATAATAATAATAATAATAATAATAATAAATAATAATAATAAATAACTTTATTTATATAGCACCTTTCAAAACATGGTTACAAGGTGCTTTACAATAAAAATAACAAGTTAAAAATTGAAGATAATTAAAACACTAAAATCACA
>JAVQIZ010204536.1:0-27435 GCA_036023535.2 Galaxias brevipinnis
ACCCTGTTTTGAATTATAAATGCATACTTTTTGAACACATAAAAGCATTGTCGGTGAAAGCCTGACCTTGTTGAAAATAAAACCAAACGGTAGTACTTTATCGTCATATGTGTCCACCATTTTATTATGATGAAGAGGCACTACCGATCTAGCGGCAATAAACCCCCTTGTCAAAAAACAGGGTTTGGACCGCAGTCCGCTTGTGCTGCAAGGGTAGGTTCTGTGCCCTAAGGCGGTCAGTTGAATAACTTCGATGCATCACATCGCATTTGCGCAGGGAAATGCATGTCTAGTTTGTTCTGAATTTTTGTTTTTGTTTTTCTTTAATGTTGGATTCCTAAGTTAAACATTAGTATTGTGTTCTTTTAAAAAACAACATGAACTTGTTTTCTTTTAATTATTTGAGGAAATTATTGTAAAAAAATTTAAGAAATAAAATTTAACAAAATACATATTTTCTTATAATGTTTTGACCCGTTTTTGGTGTTTTCTTCAAATAAATGCACTTAAGTTAATGTTTTTACTAATAGAAATTTATAGAATTTTTTTTTATTTATTCTATTGGTGATCTGTGCAATTTTGTTTTTTAGTCCATCTAAAGGAGCGTTTGGAAGACTACATAAAGCAGTGGAATGGCCTGGTCAAACTTTTTCGCAACGAGAAGAGAGAAGGACTGATCCAGGCTAGGAGTATAGGAGCTCACCGGGCTACCAAAGGGCAGGTATGCACATCCATCAACCATGGTACACTCACTTTTCCACAGTACCAGTCATAGGTTAGGACACACTTTCCCATTCAAGTAAACGGGAGAGTGTGTCCAAACTTTTGACTGGTACTGTAAATAAATAAAGGAAATTATGGAGTTGAGTGGATGCTTTTATTGAAAGAGCAGTGGGAATTGAATATATGAATCAGGATATGAATAATGTATTTCCAAATGAGCTACTGAGGAAAAGGGCCAGCATACAAAAGACTGGAAATGGGATAGTTTCCCCTTCGTCGCTGGTGGTCTTACACTTGGTCAATGCTACCCAACCAATTATTTACAAACCATGTTTGGAACAATGTTTAAACTATACATATGAAACATTCCCCTCCGTTACAGGGGCCCAGAGTGTAGCAGTGGTTTATAACAACACAATATTCTATAGATATCCGTATGCTCAAGATATTCTTAACATAACGGAACAGGTACACTGAATTGATCTACTTTAACACCTTGATATGTATTCAACCAGGTTAAGTAGTGGTAGTTATGCTAACCTATATATAATCCTGTTGTATGTGCGGTTGGAAACTATGGTTTATATTTCCAATATTTTGTTTCTCCACACACAGGTGTTAATCTATCTAGATGCCCACTGTGAGGTGGGACTAAACTGGTATGCTCCCTTGGTGGCTCCTATATCCCAAGACAGGTAACATGCAGCACTTTTCATTTAATTTAGTTCATAAGAGATTGTTCTGCGTACGTAAAGCTTAGGGAAGATGTGTTGGCAAAAAAAAAGATGAGAAGAAGTCCCTAACACTGTATTAGCTATGCAATCAAGACTTGTTTCTTCAAGAAATCATTAAAGCAACTATTTGCTACACAGACTGTATTTAGCTGTGAGTAAAATCTCTGAGCATTTTAATTATAAGAGAAACAAAATATTGTACTACACATGGTAAAAGCAGTGCAAAATAACATAATATTGCTTTCTGAAGCAAAACAATCTGAAATACTTGTTTCCCGTCTAGAAGTTCTCTATTCACACAGTTAACATGGTGGTGTTTATTTGTTCTTTGATTTCAAGGGCGTAGGCTTAGTCTCAACATTGTTAGAGACACAACCCCCAAGTTCCGCTATGTGTGCTGTGCAGTGCAGGCAGTAGAGGAAAGGGAGTAAGTAATTTGATGTCATGTGTGAGGTATGAACCGACTGCCCTGTTGTCAGCACACTGACCAGCTCTGGCCTCCTCCAGGTCTGGCAGTAAATTATAAAATAACGTGGCATGAGCCTTCACATAGGCCCTTCCCTTTTAGCCATTCGAATGCTAGCATGCCTAAATAGGTCGTCTTGACGTAACCTCTGGGAAAGCACATTGGGATGATCTAATATTACTTCACTCCAAAGATAATGCTGTGGATGATGTAGCAAGTGTCCCCTGGTTTCCAGTTATTACATGTAGCTCTTCTGGCGTTTATTTTACCAGGCAAATCAGTAAAAGTATAGAACGGGGCTTTAACATATGGTACAAATTTATACAAATTAGACTATGGTCGTAGGGAAATGGAAACATAATGACCTTTTCTGGAGCCACATCGTACTAAAAAATATTGTGGCATTTAATAGAAGCCTCCGTGATGTCAAAAATTTTCATTGTAAATTGCTATTACATTAAAGTAGAATATTTCACAGGAATGAGTGATTAGAGACTATAAAGTGCCGCATGTGTTGCCTTGTATGTGTCTGTCTACTCATGCGCAGGACAGTGTGTACAGTGCCACTGATAGACTATATAGATGGTAATGAGTACACAGTGGAGCCCCAGCAGGGTGGCGATGAGGATGGGTTGGCCCGAGGTGCCTGGGACTGGAGCTTACTGTGGAAGAGAGTTCCACTCAGTCAGCGGGAGAAGGACAAGCGAACATACACCACACAGCCCTACCGGTAAACCTTCACACAAACATTCATGAAGAGCATGATCTGACTAACTCCCTCCTTTTTTTATTTCCCATCCCATCCCTGCCTGTGTCTTCTTTCGTGTGTTCTTTCTGCCAACATCTTCTCCTGAATGTGTACTGTTGTGTTACTTCCTTGCCATGTTCCTCCATGTGTATCTGGATTCTACTCCCTCTATTCTTTGCCTTGTCTGTGTGCACGTTCTTGCTTCATCCTACTTCCAATCAGAACGGTGTGCACGGTGCCTCTGATAGACTCCATCCACGGCCAGACATTTGTCATGGAACCTCAGGGCGGGGGTGACGAGGATGGCTTCGCTAGGGGAGCCTGGGACTGGAGCATGCTCTGGAAGAGGGTCCCTCTGGGTAGCAGGGAGAAACAGAACAGACGCACTAGGACTGAGCCTTATCGGTAACCAAACACACCTAATCGACAGAAATTACCTTACTCTAGCAGCCACGCCTAAGTCGGTCATACTAGGATCTACACCTATTGTTAATCAAACCTCCTTTACTGCCATAGTCATTTATTACTGTACTAATACAAACCAGTCCGTGATAAGTGACTAGGAACACAAAGCTTGCAGTTTCATTTCTTTAGCTCCTCTGTCCTGACCAGGAGTGCGCCAAGGGGCCTCATGTATACACTGTACTCTTGAGTATTTGAGCAGCAAACATTTTTTATGTATGATTCTGGAACAACACATACCATACATATTTTCTTTTCATACAGCACAATCATAATGAACATGTGAGAAAGCTTTATATCCTCACCATATAACTCCCACAATCATCTATGATAGCTGTAGAAAATACCCCAATCTGCTTTAATATTCTTGAAGACAATGCCTCAAGGGAACTGAATGCGGCTAATCTGCCATTCAGCATAATAAAGCAGGAAATCCATTTGCTGTGTGTTCAAACCTTGTCATTACTGTAAGCTGTCTCGAGTGTGCGTGACACTCATTCAGAGGTTCTTTAATGGGCCAGGCACTGATAGGAATATGTCAGGTTTAAAATTATATAATGGACTCCTGCAGTTGTGTTCCAAAAAGAAATAGATTCTGATTGGAATGGTTTGAACCTGTCCTTGTCTTTCATTCATTTATTCTTACACTCATGTATTACAGAAATTACCTATTTTTTATACTTGTATGCTACTGAATGATTAGTGTGTTTGACTATACTAAACCATTGGCTTAACTGTCATTCTATCTGTCTGATTGCTGATTAATACTGATTAATCTATTGACGTAGGCTACTGAAAGCTTAGCCGAGGTTCATTCGTTCAAGTGTCTAATACGGTTCTACATCATGTATAATCAGTACTGTACTGCATCTCAAGAAAGAAAAGCATGCTTAACCGTTCTTTTATACTATCAGTTATTTTGAATGTCCAGGCCAATTGCACTATCCATCACTGCCAACCAATCTAAGTGCACAGTCCCTTTCCATTTCTCAGTCCTGGAAGATTCTCTTTATGTGTGTCAGAGACTAGAATACTCTGATCAGCCACAACATTAAAACCACTGACGGTGAAGTGAGTAACCTTGATCATCTCGTTACAATGGCACATGTCAAGGGGTGGGATATATTAGGCAGTAAGTGAACAGTCAGTTCTTGAAGCTGAAGCGAAGGCCAGCCAGTCTGGTCCAATCTCAGAGAAGACCTACTATAGCACAATTTACTGAAAATGTTAATGCTGGAAAGGTGTCGGAAAACACAGTTCATGGGCAACTACAATGGGCACGTGAATGTCAGAACTGGACCATTGCACAATGAAAGAATAAATCTCTTGAGAATTCAAGTTTTCTTTTACGTCATGTGGATGGCCAGGTGTGTGTGCGTTGTTTACCTGGGAAAGAGATGGCACCAGGATGCACTATGGGAAGAAGGCAAGCCGACAGGCGGTGTGATGCTCTGGGCAATGTTCTGCTGAGAAACCTTGGGTCCTGGCATTCATATTGATGTTACTTTGACATGTACCACCTACCTTAACATTGTTGCAGACCAAGTACACCCCTTCACGGCAACAGTATTCCCTGATGGCAGTAGCCTCTTTCAGCTGGATAATGCGCCCTGCCACACTGCAAAGATTTTACAGGAATGGTTTGAGGAACTTGACAGAGTTGAAGGTGTTGACTCTGTCTCCAAATTCACCAGATCTCAATCCGTGCGAGCATCTGTGGGATGTGCTGGAACAAGTCCGATCCATGGAAGCCCCACCTCGCAACTTGCAGGACCTGCTGACCTGGCTTTGTCATATACAACTCCACACCTTTAGAGGTCTTGTGGAGTCCATGCCTCGACGAGTCAGCTGTTTTCACGGCACGAGGCAGACCTTTATAATAATTGCCAGGTGGTTTTAATGTTGTGGCTGATCAGTGTATATTAACATTAAAATAAGTAGCATGTCTTAAGTGTTAAATAAAAAGCTGCACTTCAGAATTGCTGGCACTTTGGTTTTATGTCAATATAGCCTTAACCAGACTCTCTTTTTTTCCATGCAATACATTTTGGCCAAACCTAACTTGTTATTGCATACTATAATTTGTATTGTTTTCAGGTAGGTTGGTACGAAGGTTTCTAGGAGAATGTTGTGCTGTTCCCATCTGAAGAGAAGGGAAGGCCCTCTTACCTTGTTGAACAAGAAACACCAGTGCCACTTTTAGTGCAAAAAAATGTTCTGGTTAATTTCCGTATCATTGGTCACTTTGATACACACCATATGATATCTAAGCAAGTTGCCACAATTTTCATTTAATATGTATGCTTCAAACCATATAACTAACCTTCAAGTTACTTCAGGAAACTTATTACCGCAGTTAAGCAAGTCTTTGTTGATATCTGGGGAAGCTGGCCTGAAGAGAACCCTCTGAAAGTCCTGTTGGAGTCCCTATACTTAGGCTTGTCAAGTCCTGTTCTTGTCCTCTGACTAGTTTGTCTGTTCCTCTTTGTCCCGTGCGTCTTTGTCTTTTCAGGTCTCCAGCTATGGCAGGCGGCCTTTTTGCTATAGAAAGAGACTTCTTCTTTGAGCTAGGCCTCTATGACCCAGGTCTACAGATCTGGGGAGGGGAAAACTTTGAGATCTCGTTCAAGGTATAGTAACAAAAGTTACAGTGTAAGGCCTAGACTAGTTCAACAGGAATCTACTTTAAGGTAAATCTTGTTCATTTATGATCAGAGTAATGTATTTAGAAGTGGTTTGTGCTGAAGCTTCATAGCTATACATAATATCGATGTATTACGTGTGTATCTATTGTGTAGATCTGGCAGTGTGGTGGTCAGCTACTGTTCGTTCCGTGCTCTCGTGTTGGTCACATCTACCGACTTCAGGGTTGGCAAGGCAACCCTCCCCCCGCACATGTTGGTTCATCCCCTACATTAAAGGTAATACCATAAAGTGTTTTTCCTGCGTAAGAGTACACACACACACACACACACACACTCCTGCACATAAGGGATCATAACATACTGTGAATGTAGTTGTAGGCATAAAAACATTACCATATTATCACTGTCCTATTGTGTTCTATAGATCAAGTTACTACTAATGATATCTCTCTCCTTGCTTCCTCTAGAACTATGTGCGTGTGGTGGAAGTGTGGTGGGACGAGTACAAGGATTATTTCTATGCCAGTCGGCCAGAGACCCTAACATTAGCTTATGGAGACATAAGTGAACTAAAGAAGTTCAGGGAAGAGCATCGCTGCAAGAGCTTTAATTGGTTCATGGAGGAGATAGCCTATGATATACCCACACACTACCCTCTACCACCCAAGAATGTAGAGTGGGGAGAGGTGGGTGCACAAAAGACTCATGCTGATGTGTAATGCCTAAATTGTCCGCTCACTCGACATTAAAACTTATCTCCACAACTCTAGAACCCTTTTATGCAGGTACCCAAACAGAACTGCTTTATATGGCTTATTATGATCTGGAGCTGCTGTAGTGGGCATGGTGCACATTTCATTTTTCAAATATTAGGTCTGGCCTATAGAAGAGAAAGTTGGTTTGTAAACAAGATAGAAATCATGTAGTGTCTGCCCAGTGTTAAGGGTAACCAAACACAGAGCTAGGTGCCAAATTGATTAGAGATGCTGTAGGGGCACTTGCATAATGCTTGTATTTGCATGTATCAGCATGACAACGAGGAAGTCACAAATGTCATAATTTCAATGGTACTGTTCTACTTATAGGGGGCATACCCTATTCACTTTTTCAACAAACATCGATATATTTGTGAAAAAATTTACTAATGTAAATATAAAAACAAAAAGTGTGCTTGTGATTTCATCTGAAAAAAAGTTATTTAAGCATTCGGTTACTCTTTAACCGTGTTTGCAGTCCGTAGCAGCTGCAAGAACAAAGGTGGGAAAAAAAATTCTCAAATGTTTTGAATATCTTGAACCTAAAACAATGTTGATGATAATTATATAGGTATTAGCTTTAGATCTTGGTTAGGAATGTAAAATTATATTTCTGTGTGTGTATGTGCAGATTCGTGGCTATGAGACAAGCTATTGTATAGACAGCATGGGACACACCAACGGAGGCAGCGTTGAAATAGGACCATGTCACAGGATGGGAGGCAACCAGGTGACATACACAACGTTTTGACTTACTCTTACCAAAGATGGACAATCTTTATAAAGAGTGTTTTACACGGTGATGTATTTTGTGTGTGAATAGCTGTTCAGGATAAACACAGCAAACCAGCTGATGCAATACGACCAGTGTCTGACCAGGGGACCTGACCAATCAGCTGTCATAATCACACACTGTGACATGAACCAACACACAGAGTGGAAATACTTTAAGGTAATCAACTACCAGATACACTCTCTTTCCTCTTAACTGCACTTACTACATTTAAGAAAAAAATTATAATAATAAAAAAAGTATTTAATTGAATGTGTATCAGAATGTTAGGTCAGTGATGACTTGTGACAGGGAGGCAAATTACTGTTGATAGAAGGCTCCAACATTGAAAGTTTTAAGATTTGCATGCCACTCGTATGTCCAACCCCTCAAAAAGGTACATGTCACGTTTGTTTAGATTGTTGGGAGAATAGCATGTTTATGACAGGTATAGCTCAATTCTGCACGGTGCACGCTGTGAACACGTTCATTTGTTTCTCAATCTGCTCCAGGACCTCCACAGGTTCACCCATGTTCCGACAGGCAAATGCCTTGATCGCTCAGACCTGCTCCACAAGGTCTTCATTTCCGAATGTGACACAAGCAAGACCACGCAACGCTGGGAGATGAACAATATTGTGGCTGTATGAGACTGGACACGCAATTACACAAACACCAGCAAGACTATGCATGTCTGCGAGTTACCTACATCAATGTTGTAGGAGACTGGGTGTACAGAAAGTACACTCCAGCAAGACCACTGAACGCTGGGAGATTACCTGTAAGAGTGGATTGAAGTATACACAGTGCTGGAATATAGACAACATTGTAATCGTTAAAGCCTGCATATAGCTACATCTAAAAATATATTGTCTAGCCACACGTGTACCCACAGCCCTCAATACAGACGTTGTCGTGCCTAATGATTGTTGTAACCACTAACTTTATAGTGTGAAGGGTGAATCAAAAAATTAAGTGTACACTCATTATATTTTTGTCACATGCATTGTTTACTCGTCTGTCTTCTGTGTTCCCACCACAGAGTCTCTCAGGTCTCTAAACCTCCTGTACCAGTTGCTTTTTTATTTTATTTAAAAAATTTTTTTTAAATATACAAATAAATTGTGTTACTGGTAGATGATTTGTTGCTTATCAACATGCCAAAACTGATTGATCAACAACCACTCCTTGCTTTTCTAAAGTTTGCATATCGTAATGAGGAAGTGCCAACTAATTAGCATTATTTTTACCAGGTTGTGATTGTGACATAATACAGATTCATCTCTTTTAAGCTTTAAAGACACTGGGTTATGTTAAAGACTTGGGACTATGGGATATAAGTAACAGGAGATTGGCACAGTTGAGCTGTGCCAAAAACCAAAAATGTTTAACTGCTGTTTTGTGAGGACTTTACATATGGATGAGGTAAATAATAATTGGTTGAATTTTTTTTTGTATGCACATTTCAAATGTAGTGTGTTGGGATTCGATTTAAATTGAGCTGATTCTCAAATGTATGTTAAATCTTTTTTTATTTAAAATGTATTTTCTCATCTTCCGGGGGGCGGGGGGTTACGGACAATGTGAATGCAATTTTTGTAAAGTGTAAATAGATCATTTTATAAGTGAACTGTGTTGAGAAAATCTTAGTTAAATTAAGGTGCATATTTATCTTGCTGTAGAAATTGCAATTGCTTTCTCGTCATAATGAATTAAACTGCTTTACCAACATCTACCCATATTTTTGGAACATCAAGATTAATATTTAGGATGCCATTGGTCAAAAAGAAAAGCTGAGGAACAATGGTTTCCTAATTGTATTAGATTCCAATGCAAAATGCAAACATTCCAGTCCTAAAACATTTTTTAAAATGTGAGTGTTTTGTTTCAAATGTTTTAAGGAATTTAATAGCCCCTTTCAAGCGAACCCAAATCAGTTTATTCTCAAGGGAGTGTTTAAAATATGAATATAAAAAAACACAGATCCGGAGGTGTCGTGCACATTGGCACGTGCCCCCTCAGTTATTTGAAATGAAATCCATATAGTATTATATAGCTATATTCACCGGGGCTCGAAATTAGCGGTAGCGATGATAGTGAATCTTTCTAGCCTACCACTTTTTTCCCTGCAAAATACAGCTTAGGGGCCATGTCCATTGAACAAGTTTTTTTTTTACTTCTAGTGCCTCTTCACATAGGGTGAATTCATGTTGAGTGGGACAGCAGGTTGAGTGGGACACTTAAGCTTAGGGGTAGTGTACAGGGTATATTTTGTAAGCCAATCATAGCAGTTGTTACTGTGTTGTTCAATGTCTGCTTGATATGAAACGAAGGATTTGATTGGTGTGATCACAGCAGGTTTTTTTTTTTGTGTTATTTTTCAAATTGCTTGACTCCCGGGACCTCACGGCAAGCCACTCTGCAAGTGTAAATCTATTTTAGAATAATAAGGTTGGTAATTCTGTCATTTATGATTTAATCATATATTTTTTTTACCTTTAAATGCCTGTCAGTGTATTACAAATGAATAACAATGAGCATAAAGCTGCATCAAATATTTATGAAAATTAGATTTACATTACTGTCCCACTCAACCTGGCATTGTTAGATAAAGTGGTACAGGGCATTTCAGGTTGAGTGGAACAGTTTTAGGGCTAACGCTAGTAACCACAGTGCAGCCATTTCATGAATAAAATATAAACATTTTAAGTTGTTAGTAAGAATATGAATATGAATATGTGTCTGAATATTAAATTTGAGGTTGGTAATTTCTTAAACAGGCTACATTACACAAAAGATGGCACCCACACAGAGAGGACAGGGACAGAGAGAGAAGAGAGGAGTGACAGGGCAATACGGAAAGGACAACAATGTAGGAAGGGAAGAAAACTCAACCAGTGGAGGGAAGAGAGAATGGCAGCGGCTATTTAGGAATATAAGAGTCAGGTGAATGAAGGACAGGAACCTAAGTTAAGGTTTTTAGCCAGGGTATGGAACATCCCAAAATCTACGCTACAAAGACGAGTGAAAGGGCTGGTGAGCGGCCACCGCCATGCGTCAGGTAAGACCTCCCTACTCTCAGCTGAGGCTGAGTGAGTTGGCTGGCCTTGTTAAATTGTTGGCAGAAAGAGGGTTCCCCCTAGAACGAGGGGATGTATGCCGTATTGCGTTTCATTGGATGACATTGGATGACATTCTGTTCTCAGAAGAGGACATGGCTTTTGGTTTGGTGGAAGTGGTGGTAACAAGCCAGCCTGATGATGGAGTGAATACTTCCCCCCATGCCTCCACCCTCACAACTGGGCCAGCCTCTCTACCCAGCACTTTAACAGCTGAGTTGGCCTCCACTGTAAGGTTCTCAGACCTTATTGATGTCCCCATAAGGGAGAGAGGAAAGAAGAGGACGGTGGTGAGGCCACCTGGCTCCCACCTAACAAGTTTGGAACACTTCAACTTTGTCCAGGCCAAAGCAGATAAAAAGAAACAAAAAACGACCAAAGTGGGTAAGCCTGCTGGTGTCCACCCAAAAAAAGCTGCTGTCCCTCTCCTGCAAACAGTATATGAAAGTGACCCCTGTACTGTTTGCAAAGGGGTCTATGAGGATGCAAGTGACCTGAAGCCCACTGAGGAGTGGGTGGCTTGCTGCCAGTGTATATAGTTGCTGGTATCATGAGTCCTGCGGAGAGCTCAACGGATTTATGGATGACGATGGATTCATCTGTCGTGAATGTGTTTTCTGAGGTTGAGTAGGAAAAACATGAGATTGTTAGGGGTAGGCCTAATTAAAGTTCCGTTCATTGAATGTTCAATTTAAGTTTTAGAATGTTTGCATTAGTTTCAGAAATGCATTAAAAAAATCTCTATTTACATAGCCTATTATTAATTAAAGACATTTCGCCTTTAGGCAAATCGTAAAAATAAGTAAATGTGTGCATTGTTTTTAATAGTTTGAAATACATTATATTTGTATAATTTACTGTACACATGAATTAATCAATAAATGTTGTTAAAAAGCATTTCTCATGTGTCCAATAGGTCATTTTAATCATAATATAGTGTCCCGCTCAACCTGAACGCTTCCATTTTGCCGAAGAGGGTGTCAGACGGTGTTTAAAGATATACAATTTGTTAACGAATAAATAAATCGGTTTAAGGTTCACCATAGATGACAACAACAATCTATTTTAATAAAACATGTATAATTTTTATAAATTCTAACTGATTTAGGATGTTTAAAAGGCTATTTTCCAAAAAGTGTCCCACTTTACCTGACTTCACCCTAAAGGCGCAATGCTTTTTTTCCCCCCAAATCGTTCGGACTAGAGTCTTTTTGAAAAAAAGTGCAGTGCTCGTCAATGTTACTTTTGGTCAGCTGGCCAACCATAAGCGATTAAAGGCAGGACTAAAACACAAACAGCTCCACTGAAGAAACATTTATTTACCGATCTTACACTTGCATATCAACTAAAGAGGCATTGGTGAAGCGCATTTCAAAACTCAAAAATCTCAATAATTCACACTAATGCTGCGTTTCACTAGTAGTTCAGCATGACCTTGTTAACTTCCCCTCGGCACTTGCCTTCGGGGAATCCCCGCCGCAATCTGAAATGTCGCCATTAGTGTGAAAATCTGTAGTGAATTTGGTGAGAATTGACCCTCGGAGGGCTGAGGGAGAGTGAATAACGATGGTCACTCTAGAGGTGTAGGCTATATCACTCACGATCCATTGCTGTTATGAATTTGGTACAAGAAAATGTATCAATGGTTAAGGTGGCAGTAATGCACGTAAAACGCCAGTTTTTCACCACCGACGACTATTAATAAATTAAGCAAAGTATCATAAACCCCTAGCAATCATAGTTAGGATAATCATGTTACATATCACAGATAGGCTGTGTAAATTAAAAACGGATACAGCTGACTGCATAAATCTCATTTAAATGAGTGCATGTTTTTCCAATGATTTGTACACAGCATAGAGCTCAATCTCCCCGCCCGCTGTTCCTGTTCTCCAAATGGCCTCCACGGATCGAATGCTGTTGGTCATACGGCTGAGTGTAAATGAAACTACTAGTAAGGCCTATGCAGCTCAAATCAGGAAGCGATATGTTGTGATAACGAGCATCCTGCATGTCTGCTTTGAGACGGTATGGGGAACTTCCACTAAGCAAACGGGAGGGGTCACCAAAATCACCTTCTACACAAACTGCCTCAAGAAAGCATCGCTATATGCGACTTTTCCTAGATTCAGTGCAGGTCACGCAAACGCCAAATGATAATACCGGTTTATACAGCAAATACAATCACAGCTTTTGTGCTACATTCTATACTCTTTTCAAAGTGAACACTAAAATGTTTTAATTTTACCTACGATATAATTTCTTATAAACCTTACACTACCAACCTGTACAAAGACGCTTCACAATTCACTCCCAGCTCAAGCTTAACTCCCAATTGAAGAAATGTATACATAACATCCTTGTACTGGGGGGGGGGGGGGGGGACTTATTAAAGCTCGTAAAATCGGTGTCCTGCTGCATTGACAGAAAAGCATAGTGCAAATTCATATACAAAATTTTATTATAAAAGAAAGACATTCTACACAAAGTTGTAAAGCTCCATGTTAAAAATGGCTGCAAAAAAACAAACTACAGGTTCTGATCATTCCTGGTGAATTTATATAACAGCAGTGGAAAAGACAAAACGCCACTATCAAAAACAGTGCTCAAAGACAAACAGCTGTTAAAATTTACAAAACTGTGACATGCTCTTCAGCCAATAAACCATGGCCAAATTTTGACTGATACTACTATGTTTATGGACTTGAGACAATAGGCCTCATCGTTCAAGACAATATCAGCTCACCCCAGAGCAGAAAGAGGGTCAGATACTATTAGGACAGGATGGGCCATTGGGACAAAGAATCTGAGCGCAAGCAACACTGCAGGTTCACATAGTTTTGTAAATAAAGCCAGCCAGGACATGTTTATTCATCATCATCATCGTCGTCATCGTCATCTTCGTCGTCATCTTCCTCCTCGTCGTCGTCATCATCGTCATCGTCCATGGGCTCCGCCTTCTTAGCAGCTGGCCTGCCTGGCCCACTTTTCTTACCAGCATCACTCTTACCAGAGCCGCTCTTAGCACGGTATGCTGCCACATCCTAAAATTAAAACAAGTTACGTTTTACGAAAGCAAAGCCTGTTTTGATTCACAACTACATGGGTAGTTCAGATTTTCCTTACCTTTTCATACTTCTCCTTGAGCTTGGCAGCCTTTGCTTCATAGGGGGCCTTGTCCTTAGGAGTCTGCTTGCCCCAAAGCTCACCCAGTTTCTTGGCAATGTCTCCAATGGAGATTCCGGGATTTTCACTCTTGATACGTGGACGGTGGTCCGAACAGAACACAAAGAATGCAGACCTGTAGCAAGGACATAGGAATTTTAGTATGAAAATTGTCTAGTTATCTAACAATAAATACATTTCATATAGTTTAGCTGTAGTAAATGTACTAATTCAAGCAGTGAAATTATATTCATTGTACCATAACAAAGAAAAAATTAAATAATAATAACAATAATAATAATAATAAATGTATACGCAAAACATTTGAAGATTCAAAACAATACCCCTATTTGGGGCATGTTTTAGTCTGACTAAGACGTTGCTTACGGTGATCTCTTGGGGGCGTTTGGGTCCTTCTTTCTTTTACCCCCCTTTGAGCCTTTAGGAGGAACATACGTTTTCATCTCTCTATCATAGCGCACCTTGTCAGTCTTAGCCAAGTCTTCAAATTTGACCTTCTCCTTGGCAGACATGGTCTGTAAATGAAACAAAAAGTTTTTGGCAAATCCCCTTATACCTTACAAGTTTCAAGTATGCCCCAGACCTGTCAACCTTGGGAAAATATTTTGAGTACCACAAGTGTGAAGCTTAGCTCACATGGGACAATCTTATAATTTTACCTGATTCTAACCTACCTACACTCCAACAGGCTATATGATAAACTTTTTTTCATGATTCATGATGTGCATATTCAAACTGATAACCTTAAGTGAACTGCATTGAATAACACAATACAAATTTAAATACATTTTGTATCTTGTACAGATGTTCACTTTCTATTTACATGAACTTGTTAAAAAGAATTACAAAAATATGTTGCAGCATAAAAGCTTTATGAATAACTTATTCTGCTCTTACCACTATGCGCTCATCATCCATTACTTGCTGCATTACTCTACTCTGTAGTCAAATGTCTTTGCACAAACAGAGCTAAGATTCAAATTTAGGAAGTCTCTTTAGTGTTTTGAGATACTGCAGCCAAATTACACCATCAAAGTTGATTAAAACCATAGCTGTATTGTAATGACGCTAATCCCATTATATGGCTAGTCATGGGTGAAGGCAGGATGAAAACAGTACCGCTGCATATAAGTCACTGATTCAGTGCGTGAACGAGTGTATTTGGGTTGGCCGGGGTTACAGAAACAGACAGTTTGTACAAAGGCTGTAGTTTAAATAACAAATAGTTTTGATATTGATTGATTTTAGTAATTAAATTGCAATTTTGTTCTTGCATAGCTTCAGCTGTCATTTTGTACCTGCATACTAAAACCAATAATTGCTTAGTTGGTACACAAAATGTGTGCTGGTTGGCAGGTCTATATGCCTAGTACGTTCATTGAAAAGGAAATCACTAAGTAATAGTTAATTGCAATTTATTAGCTTTGGTATTTCAAAGACAAAAGGGAAACCACTTTTAATGAGTATACATTTGAAATACCATGAATAAGTGTTACTCACAGTTGCAATGTGCAAAATGTTTTCATGGACATGATCCATAAGACACCAGAAAGGCGGCTATAATTTTGCGATCTGAACAAGATATAAATGTAGCCGTTTGAATCTACCCCACCCCCACAAATCTCACCTTCCATCGTTCTGAGCATTTTTTTGAGAACTCTGAGAAGTTCACGGAGGTTCCTGGGTGCTTCTTCTTGTGTTCCTCGCGGCAAGTTGAGACAAAGTAAGCGTAGGAGGAAGTCTTTCCCCTTGGCTTGCTAGGATCTTTCCCCATGGCAGTAGATATCTGGAAAAAAAAACACACGGCTTAACATCGAGAACACTTTACACAAATATAAAATAACAAAAAAGTTAACCAACATGGTGTACTGAGTGATATTATGGCAGAGGGTCTAGTAATGGGGCTCATATCCGATAGTTAACGTTCGACACAGAACAATAAGCACCCTCCATTTTGTTTCCCGCCTAAACTTGACCCACTAGACCTTAAAATTATCCTACAAGACACACATTACATCACATTACACATTACAAATTACTAAACCGTTACTAAATACTTTTGTAACTTAAACAAGTAGGTGTCTGCGTTAATTCTACAACCAGTCTATAAAGCTCCATGCCATGAAATGCATCGTGTCTGTGAACTGTTTTCACCAGCTGAATAAGTTGATCTACAAGACAAATTGGCTAAGGTTAACCAAATTTATACAGTGCGTTGGATTAAAGATAAATACACACACGTTGGGGAATATGACGAGACACCACAAGTAGCTATCGTTAGCCAAGTACGTTAACAATCGTTAGTATCGCTCACTCGAACTAGCAACGGACTTGCTTAGCTCCACGCAATCATACAGTAAGTTGGTAGTAAGCTAGCTAGCAACACGTAATTACTTCAAACTTAGCGTTCCTCGAAATGGACGCTTTGAGTTATCGTAACATTATTAGCTTAATGTGAGCAATGTGGTCGACAAAGTAAAAATCCATTGAATTTGAACACAAGAAAACGTGTGGTCTTTACACATATATATATATAAATCCCAAGATAAGGCTACTCACAAAATACCATTTTAAATTATCAAGTTCGAAATGTAGTATTTGAAAAAGCTCCCTTCTTACCTACTATCAGCCACACCAGACGCGTTAGTGTGGACAAGAACTTCCTCTCACTGTTTTGTCACTCAGACGCAGCATATGCATACGAACTTGCTTAAAATGTTTGCACGGCTCCGCCTCCTCGTCATTGGTTGGCTACACAGAACCATTCAAATTCGAATATTGAGAACTGAAGGAATGCGGTCCTATGATTGGCTACTGGTGAGACATATTGAACTATCATGGTTGTATGTACCACCTTCTGGACTAGCCGTAAGGATTGGCTCAAGATGGGTTTTAAACAAGATGGCGCGAAACGTCGTTCTAGTTACTGCAATAGTTCTGAAAGAGCGCTCAATTAACAAGTTTGTGTCCTTTTAAACGTCAATCGTAATTATTAATGAATTGCATCATGAAAACAGTGATATGTAGACACATTGTTGCATTACAGGGTAAAGAAGCCTCAAACGGCTTCGCCTCTATAGTATTTACTATTTATAGGGGACACTAATGAACTGCGTGCGTAGGCCAACACCAGTCACTGAAAATGCCGCGCACTTGGGTCTAGAATAGATCCTTTGTTGCAGCTTTCTGGAAGTCTAGTATTGTAATCTAAGGAGAACAAAACTACTCATTAGATAGACGAAATGGCAGTCTACTAATAACATAAGATACTGTACATTCACAGAGATAAAATTAAAATCAGAAACATATCTGAGGAGTAAACTTAGTAAACAAAACAGAATGAACAGCTCTGCATGTTAAATGGGTTATTAACCAGTCATCATCAGAAGGGGAGTAATGGAGGGAGCAACAGGGTCTACTACCCAGGGTCCCACAATCTTGCTTCACTGTCATGTGTGCACACATTTTATACACAAAAAAATATATTTTTTTATGTATTTCTATTAGTTACTCTAAATACAAGCTAAAAAGCAAAACAGTAGTAGAAGGTAAAATGTCAGTCATTTTTATTAGTTTCAGAGAGGGGGCAGTGGCGTCTACTGGCTTGGTTGTTGTTTAGGTTACAGTGTAAACCCATTGGCCCATCATTACTCAAAAGTTTTGAGTTTAGTTATTTGAAATATTTGAGTTGTCCCTACATAAACCACGTGTCCCACGCTAAAAAAAAGGATAAGTTAAACCAACGTTATTTAATTATGTGTTCAACGCAATTAAATTATGTTAATCTAATTTATATTCCATGACATGCGCATAAATTATGTAATGGTTACACAGAATCGTAATGTCGACAAGTTCAACAAACCGATTCCAGTAACTATCATAACCTGTTTGGTCCGGTTAAGTTACATAGAATAGTGTTCTTAATATTATTCTTTCCTTTTATGGCAGCTTGCAACCAGCTTTAAGGTGCATTCAGCTACCTACAACGCCGGAGTGAGTAGTGTCATGACACCTCAATACATCTATAGATCTCCTACCTGAAATCACATCACTTAAGCCTGTTTCCTTTAGAAAACTAAACACCATACTACAAACTTCCCAAACTCCATCTCCAGTTCCCAGGAAGCCTCCCAAATCCAATCCTCGTCCATTCTCCCTCGCACTTTTAAACAACATTTCCCTCTGTATATCATATTTAGAACAACATAATAAAACATGTTTTATGTCTTCTAGTACATTACACACATTACATAAATTTGTATCTGATTGACCAATCTTTCACAAAGTATCTTTCAAACTACAGTGACCAAGTCTTAATCTAGAATACAGAACTTCTTCCCTCCTGCATCTACCTTTAAATATTTCAACATTCACTGACTCTTGAATCCCATAATAATGTCTACCCTTACAATCTACATTCCAACTACTTTACCATTTCCTTAACACTTCATGTCTAATTATTGATTTAGCTTCTCCTCTTCCAAAAGGCACGACGTTGGTCGAAAATCCAACATTACAAAACATTATTGTCAAAATGAAGATACTGCATAGTTGATAACACAGCAAACTGGCAAAAAATTTAAAATGGAGTAAAATGGTAAAACGACTAGCCTCTTAAACAAACATTTGCACAGAAGACAGTAGACCATGTCCAGGGCTGGACAGTGTGACAGTTCTGTTTGCATGCTACTTAAAATGATATGGTGCAATGTGAAGAGATAAAGTAGTTGGTTGTGCTGGTATTCATTCATTTAAACGGAACACTACGAATTAAACTAAAACAGTTACAAGTAAACGTAACTGCTGCGGCTTTTAGTGGAAGTTCTACATTGGCGAGAAAGTGTTTTTTGTGCTAGTGTTGTTAATAATAATATTTGCATGCTGCACATATCCATGTGAAAGGTCCCGTCACATAAAACCAAATAAGCCTGTTAACCAGTCGCCCAATAGTGTATAAATTAGTTAGCCAACTAAAGTTTGCCATGACCACAAGTTCTAAGATAAGAATATATTTTAGATAGACATCATGAACTTGTTCATGTTATGTAACCTACAGTCAAGATTACAGTAGTGAGCAGGAGTGCCTCATAAACATTGCAGGGGCGTCGCCACAGTATCTCTGGGCTACTGAAATCTTTAGCATGCTAGCACCAGTGCTACCCCTGAAAAAAGTAAGCATACAGCCCTGGTCTGACAGGCTATTAACATGCTTTATCATCTATTGAAGTTTAGTTATACTTGTTTAAGTGGATATTAGCTAGCTGAAGTGTGCGTAGCTAACTATTATACCCTTAAAGGCACCATAAATAATTGCTTGCTGTAAAACAAACTCCTTCATTTGTTACCGTAGCACATTTGAAACGGCAAAATTCAACAATACAAAGCAGTGTCCGAATGAACAGACTGGCTGATACATGTAGGCTATTTAAACAGGCGGCAGCACAGATTCATTAAGATTATTTAAAATGTATTTCAATGGTAAAATAATCAGTATTGAACAAGCATTAACACTTTAGACGATAGACTACTGCTGATTTTATGTCTGCAGCTCTGTGCACTTGTGATACGATCATTGGAAGCCTTAAAACGACGGTTGAGCTAACACAGGGACGTAGCGAGACTGGGGACCGTTGCAACACTTTTTGTAGTTCTTTGTTACTCACAGACTAATTGACATAGACCAGCAAAACTTGTATATATTAAACTTATTTCTGTCTTCTAATTACCCATTCAATTTAAAGATGACCACATATGACATATAGACCAATTTAGAGTGGACGTCACTGTTACGACACTGCAGTTGCGCATGCAATGTGGTGGCAGAAAAAACTAAACAAGTGAGTCAACTGTCGGGAAATGGGTGATAAATAAACAAACAAACTAGGCTGTATATTTACGATAAAAAATGTCTTGTTGTGCTGTTGGATGCCACAATAGAAACGCGAAAAACAATCTTCATTATTACAGAATACGATCGTCGAAGACGCCATTTGAAGCGAAACGCAGACGTTTATGGTTGCAAGCAATTAAACGGACAGACTGGACTAATACTACCATCCTGAATTCTTGTCTCTGCAGTGCTCATTTCATATCAGGCAAGTTTTTCTCCTTGGTTATGGCACTCAAAGGCAAAATCAATTGTGTAGCATAGTTAATAATGATAACTCAGTAACAGCAGCAACTACAAAGCTGTCATTCTCAGTGGGTTTTTAAACCCGTGACCAACGGTTGTTAGCAACATTAGCATGTAAGCAGAAGTAGCATGTAAACAAATCAAATAGCTCAATTAAGCTATAAGTTAGCATCCGTACTTATGCAAGCAGTTAATGAATGGGGAATATGATATGGTAATATTATATCTGTGGTATGACAGTCACTTACTCACTTTACAGTATGACTGAGCATGAACTTAGCCCCAATCCCAATTGCCTATTTACACCCCTTGGCCCTAACCCTTGGCCCCAGCCCTTCGTTTTGCTTTTTGACTTGCCCCTCAAAACGGAGTCACAAGGGCTAAAGGTTGAAATCTGGCTCTACGAATTGGGACAACCCTTTGATGACCCTCTTACATCATCATTAGTCGTGGAAGGCATTGATGTGACAAAATAGACGCGCCCAAAAAAAAAAAACGTAAACAGAGTTTGTTGCCAGACATTTCAAATATCACAATACCGTCTTCTTGCGTGGGCATCCTTTTTCGTCGTCAGCAGCCAATCGGGGAAAAAATATGAAAAAGAGAAGAAGGCTAGCTTAACGCCCGGGAATCCTGGTGGATCAGTTAGAGGTTTGTATGATAAACTGCAAACAAGTTGTGTTATAGTTAGCCTATATATACACATGCTAACTAGCAAGTATAGTGACTTGGTAACTAACGTTAATGGTGGGTCAACCAGTTTGAGATACACACGTAATGACAAATTAACGACCATTTACTTTATCGATTATAGGATGATCTGTATGCAAGTCTGACATGATAGAATACCATACACATATATTGTGTGTGACTATCAATGGGTTTTTTCTTTTACAGGGTGAGACAGAACCCTTCCACAGGTTGCATCCTTCTAGTTCTGGGTGATGATGCCCTGTTTGGACTCACCAATCTGTCTAATCACACTACAAAGAGGCCAATCATGGACACATCCAGGAGGCTTCAATTATTATCCTTAACATAAGAATCAGTTATTCATGCTCACAAACAATCTGACAAAGAAAATATTGCACTTTATTAGTCCACATGGGCATCAGTCAGCTTCATTTTCACTGTTACACTCTTATCACCTAACAACATTGTCATGTCAATTCAGGTATAAAGGTATTTGTGCGGTTTATATGAATGTACCAAAATGTCATAACAACAAAGTATACAAATAAAACGTGTGCTTCTGAAGTTACTGACATCTGAATAGTGCAATCACAACATAAACAAATCAGCTATCACACAAACAGGAACTTGTGTGATGCAAGAGTAAAAAATTGCACCTAACACAACTAAGCCAACATGAAATTAAAGGTGCAGTATGTAAGTTTGAATTTCTAGCAATAAATTGAATTTTTTTATGTTTTTTACGTTTATCACACACCTCCTGGAGGATATCATTAAACCAAATGATACCTGCCTGTCTATCACCTCGCATGCACACTCCTAGGTCCTCCTGCTTACAGCGTCACCCTCCAAACAAGCTTGTTACAATTCGCACTGCAGCAGTGGTGTGTGAACTAGTACTAGTTGCAAGGCGGCTGAAGACATTGCGTGTCATCACAAAAGACTCGACTTGTCAAATCGCCATGTGCAGTTTTAGAACGTTAGGAAGTAACGTGCCAGATTTATGTCAAAAAGGAATTATTCGTTTACATGCATATGTTGGATATACTCTGCAACGTATAGTAGCTATGGTGCCAATCCTAGCTAAATAAAACCGATTGTCATGCACTACTAGCTCATAGTGGAATAAAATTATTAAATTGTTTTTGTTAATGTTAGCTAACTGTATGTCGCTATGGAAACGGTCATTTGTGTCTGTGCTCGTTGCTTTGATGTGAACCACTCAGTTTTAGAGCGTTTACGATCAGACGTTCGCGATTCTTTTGTTTCTCACCTCGGAATCAGACATCGCTTTCTGCACGCGCACGGGCACGTGTGGGATGGGAGGGACCAAAGACTCAGGAGGTTGGCCTTTTTGAGTGTTATGATTCAAATTCTTGCAATTTTTTCCTCAATTCTCTAAAACTACATACTGCACCTTTAAGTGTTTGGTATTTGATAAATTTTTAGCTCAAACCGGCCTAAGAACGGCTCTGTTTACACCTCACTCTCTCTTCATGGTGCTTCTGCTCTTTAGCACTTTCCTGTGTTAGAAAATCCACCATAAAATTTGTTTTCCTCCTCTTATTCTTTTTTGGTGTAATGGGTTGGGGAGCTTGGGGTAGAAATGGGAGAGGCTACCATGAAGATGATGTGCCCAAAGTGGACGTTTCAGGCTCTGGTGTCAGCACTCATTGTGAGCTATACAATATCCCGAAAGAAAACAAAACATGAGAATGAATTATATGCAAGAACTGGATGATATGGCCATGTGTTACATATAACTATGTTAACTTAATATCTGTGAAACAAGGAGATGTCCATTCTCATATCAAAAGTTCATAATACAAAAATGCCAGACAGTTTGTTCAGATTGATCAGATTTAAAACAAAAACAATGCTATTGCTTGGGATAACTGTAAACTATAAGGGTGACAAGCCCAGATTATCAAAATAACAGGTATGTTTATTTTATTACATGGAGGACAGGTGAATCATACTATAAATAGCATGTTCAGGTGGGGTTTTCTATCTTTATCTCCCTTCTATTGCATTAACGGTATCATCACAATGACATTTGCCATTTATCTGATGGAGGTAGAAAAGCATGAAAGCTCATGGTTCATTCAAAACTTATGTTCAAGCTATCAATCGATCAAACAAGTTATCAAATAAAGAACAACACTGCTTCATTAAAACCAGGCCACTTCATCATTATCAAAAGCAGTACTCTGTACTGTGTAAGCTAGCAATCGGTATCCTGCCAGTCTGTACTAACGTTAGAGGGGCAAAAACAAGCGCAGCAACTTCGCTGCTGGACCTGAGTTGATTTTGTGCAGATTTCATATCGATATGCCATCATAGTGGGGAAGTACAACATGGAAATATGCACACATCAGCTTGTGTTGAAACGTTCACTAACTAGCTAGAAACAATAGCAAACTAGCAATCTTTTTGTTATGCTTAATATAAAGAAAAGGTCTGTAATAAATTGAAACAATATTAAACTATGAAGATATGAGGGTTATCGTAATTGTTTACTCTTTATTAGCAAAGAAAATACTTACATTTGTGGTTTTCTATTCTTACCAGTGAAGTATGCTTCCATCTTGTCGGTGATTCGCATGGCTTTTAGGGAGATTTCTTATAACCCTCGTTTTCAAGTATGCCTTTGGAAAATCTCCGTTTCGAGGGCTACTTGGCGTTCCTCTAACCCTCAGCCCTCAATCACAAGGGAATTGGGACAACACTTGCCCTACGCGTGAACACGCAAAACAAAGGGTTAGGGCCAAGGGGTGTAAAATAGGCAATTGGGGATTGGGCCTAAGCCTTGGAACCAGACAACATAAATAATGAACTGGCGTTACAATCTAATGCCTTACTCTTACAAGGGAGGCATCCATGGATCCAGACTTTGTTCCCTCATTGTTTACTTAATCGAGGCACAGTCAGTGTGTGGAAGCTCCCCAAAGAATTTACAGGTTACTTACCTTCTTCCTTGATTTGCTATCATTTTACCAAATTGTGGTACTATATCTTGTAATATTTCTTTGTCGTCATTTGTTGTCTTTACAGGTTCAATAGGAAGACAAAGAGGGCTGAAGCTACCAGCAAGTCCTCTCTGATGGACACATCAAACTCTCACTGCAGCTCAAGGGTTCTCCACTGTGCAGCCAACTACAGATTCTCAACCTCCAGACTGTCAAGAGGAGCTTTGTATTAGTGAAAGTTTCACATATACATAAATTTATATTCCTCCCGATCACTTATTTGAGTTTGGTGTGTGTAATGTGACCCTTTAAAAACACAAGAGAGTCAAAGTCCTCTCCTTAATTAGTCCTTTCAAAATTCTGTAAAATATTAATTAATACTAGTTGCATGGTGAATACCTTTTGGAAAAAAAGTATGGTTTTTCTCATTATTCATACTATCATCTATTTATCTCAGATGCACACATTGCCATGATCCCTCAAGCCATCTACAGTGAACTCCAAATCCAGCATGACCAACTTTTGACAGTGTGTCAATTTACGCTCAAAATGCAACACCCTCATAGAGGAGAATGAGCAGCTGAAGGAGGCACTTGGCAGCAGGATGTTTTCTTTCAACTCAATCAGAACCAAAGCTCAACAGTTCCTTTTCTTTACTGGTCTGACCACATACATTTTGCAGTGATGCATGGAAGTTTGAGCCTGGAAGATCACCCGTTAGTCGTGTTAATGAAACTGCACTTTGGTGTAAGCAACAAGGACATTGCCTTTAGATTTAATGCGACAGATTCTGCAATCTCCAATATTAAAAAAAACTGGCTCCCAATCATGGCACAGACATTAAAACCAGTCATCAAGTGGCCAACCAGACACCAATAAGATTTGTTTGTATACTCGCGCTGGTCCCATTAATGCATTGCTCGAATAGTTGAACCTACTGATCAGTTCTTTAATATTGTTTTACTGTAATTGATACTAGTCCACTGTAGTTAACGGTGTTAACTACAAAAATAAGAATTCTTAAAAATTATTTTATTCTTTATTCTTAAAAATAACAATAAAAGTTTGGATAAAAGTTCACACGGTTGTATTTTTTTCTCAACGATTAATTTTGATTAATCATTTCAAATGTAGTTAATGAGTAGCCAAAATAATTGAACAATTGTCTTGTTGCAGATTGTAAATGAACGATGTACATGAACTTACTTTTAACTATGTCCATGCAGAGCTATATTGCCTTTTTGCAAAGCCACTTGGATGGCCTTCTATTGATCTGAACACACTGGTAGTGGAAACGACTTTTGCGCTTGGCCCAGTGAATCATCTTGCCAAAGTCAGGCCTGTTGCAGTGTGGACAGTACAGTGTGTGCTCATCTAGGAGGCTGGGGTCCATGCTCCATGCTCCGGGTCAACAGCTCTGGCAGAAGGTGGTCGAGGAAGAGTTCAACCTTAATAGCAGTGCAGCGTCATGGCTACAGCACGACCCTAACCTGTCATGATTAACCAACATTAGGGCTTGAATTTGATAAGATAATATTTACATATGCAATTTCTAGAGGGCATAGGCCTACTATAATATCTCTAAAGTTACAGCATAGAAATAATGGCATGGAAACAATATGTAGGCCTATAGCAAGAACATTTTTCAATATAGATCATAGTTGTAGCGGTCGTAGTTCTAGTGATTTACATTGTTCTAACGTAGGCCTAAACAATGAAAATAGTTAATACTCGCCCAGTCATGCAAGTGCAGTTCGCCGTCAGTATATAGTTGTTTGACTTGTTAATAATAGCCCACGTCTTGAATAGCTGCGTTTTATGTCCTTGTCTGCGCTGGCTTGGCAGCACGTCGGTCCGTAATACACAGAAATCATTAGACATATCTCGGTATTCAAGGTCTTGGACATGACCGCAAAGTACAAAATTGTATGCTTCAAGAGATTTGTATGCCTTTAGTTTTGCTTTCGTATAGACGCTGGGTTTTTCCACAAGGTATACGAAAATATCCGGCCACTGTAACTTTGGCCATTTAGTTGGATCCTTGACCCTTTGACCCAACAGCGAGTACGGTTCAGGAAACCTCACCCCATTGCTAAGGGTTAGCTTATTATTATAAGCCAACCTGTCTTCTGCTCGCAAACTATTAAAATAACTGGAGAAGGCGATAATTGGAGATATTAATATGTTGATACCCCTAGCTAGTCAGCTGGCCACTAACTCGGTTTCTAAAGTAACTGTCACTTTCTGCCACCAGTTCGGCCACGCCTACAGTACACGTCATCACTGTTTACAAACACAAAAAGGGTCTATAGTTCACAATATTTATATGAATAGAAGATGTCAGACAGTGGCGTGTACAGGACATTTTAAGTGTGTGTGTGTGTGTGGGGGGGGGGGGCAAGAGGGACACAAGTGAAGGGGGGGCAGAGGAAAATCAAACTTATATTCGAGTCAGAAGCTCAGAATTAGTTAATTAAGCAACACGGCAAGCGTTATATGAGACATGGAAGGCAAAAATTACGTTTTGAGAAATCTGATTTCTCGTTATTTTGCTTCTATAGCATGTATTGTATAACACTATTTTGCTTCTATAGGATGTATTGTATAAATGTATAACATTGATATTGTACACTAAAATATGTGTATTATACAGTATTTTGTGGACTTGCCTCCACAAATATACAAATCCACAAATCAAGTGTTCGTGTGTTGGAGTGGTGTTTTACTTCTGCATAGTGTAACAAACCAATATAGTGCAGCATATCTCTGTAAAGCTCATTTCCTGGAGCACAATGTTATCAAATAAAAAGATGGTAATTTCCTTTGCTTCAGTAACCAATCGTGAAAGTACAAAGAGGGGGTTTAAACCTAAACACGCTATCTCATTGGCCGGTGTAGATTTCTGAAAGTGGTTTTCTCAAAATCTTTTCTCTTACTCTGAGAACAAAATCTCCACTTCAGTAGCACTTAAATACACGAAACGTTTCGGTTGTATTATTATTATCTATTTTCTGAAAAGCATTTAAAGAAGGGTTTGTTCATATATCATTTATTGCCTGATTTATATAACACTTTATCCCTTCAACATGTCAGAGCATTTTTTATGGCTGTTGACAGTATTTTTATTTATTGAGTGATAAAGACATATCCAAATATCCTTTCGCAAAAGCCTGTGTAGTTATGTATGGAAGCCCATAAGGGACTTTATTCAAATTATAATGTAAACTTGAAAATGCAAATGCAATTCAGGAATAGCGTTATCACTTTCCACATTTGTATGTGTTATTTAAGACAAAATGTAAATTAAAATGCAATAATACCATTTGCATTTGCATTTTCAAATGCTTCAGTGGGCATTCTGTGTCAATATTCAAATTCAAATGCAAAAGCTGTTTGAAATTACATTTTCAAAGTCCTACCCCGCCATACTGCGGACAATATTCAAATGTTAATTCAAACTTGAAAATGAAAATGCAATATAAAAAATGTATCCTCATTTACCATTTGTGCAAGCATTATTCATGTCACAATTAAAATTAAAATGCAGTTGTCAAACAATTTGAAAATTAAAAGGAAATCACATTAGCCATTGCATTTTCAAAGAGTTCATCTTCAGTACAAGGCGGTGCAGTGGACAATATTCAAATGCAATACGCCAAATCAGCGCTAGGAGTTGATTGCATTTGCATTTTCAAGTCACCACGCACTTTTTGGGACAAAACATGAACATTCAAATGCAATCCGTCAGTCCTCTAATCAAGGCGGGTCTTTAGTTAGGACGTCACTTCCTCCTTCTGTCACTTAGTATAGTGCAAGCTATAGCTAGGGGTGCATTTTCACCAGCTGATTTGACGATGGGTTTTTGGTAAGCTACACTGCAATTAGAAGCTATTTAAGTTACAAAGCTACTTCTGATTCGACCACACAAAAAGAGGCGCATAATGATGATGCGTTTAAGAATGAGGGTGTTTGCACCGAAAAATGGGCTGTCACTCCAACTACAATGGGCCAATCATCTTCTAAACCCCGC
>JAVQIZ010204544.1:0-14043 GCA_036023535.2 Galaxias brevipinnis
AATATTTAATTTGTAATCTGTTGTAAATGTAAATTGTATATTTTTTCTATTGTAAACTGACCCCAGGAAGAATAGCTGATGCAGCATGCTGCCGATGCTAATGGGGATCTCAATAAACAAAACATAACATAACGAGAAAGTGTTTTTTGTGCCAGTGTTGTTAATGATAATATTTGAATGCTGCGCACATCAATGCAAAAGGTCCCATCACATGAACCAAATATGTTAGGCCTTTTTACCAGTCACCTTTAAACGTATAAATTAGTTAACCAACTGATGTTTGCCATGACTACAAGTTGTAAGATTTTAGATTTAGATTTAGATTTTTTATTTTAGATAGACATTGTGAACTTGTTTATGTTATGTAACCTCTATTATAGTAAGGGCGGGCAACAGAACGCAGTATTTTTACCCCAAATGCAGAAAAGACTGTTGGTTACGTGAGCTGTAGAACGCTAGCGCGAACCCATAGGAGATATCATCATCATCATCTTCATCCGCTTATCCGGGGCGGGGTCGCGGAGGTAGCAGTTTCAGCAGGGCTTCCCAAACTTCCCTTTCCCGGGCCACATTAACCACCTCTGACTGGGGGATTTCAAGGCGCTCCCAGGCTAGCGTGGCGATATAATCCCTCCACCTGGTCCTAGGTCTGCCCCCCTGGATGTGCCTGGAACACCTCCCTAGGGAGGCGGCCAGGTGGCATCCTTGCTAGATGCCCGAACCACCTCAACCGGCTCCTTTCTACGCAAAGAAGCAGCAGCTCTACTCCGAGTCCCTCACGGATGACTGAACTTCTCACCCTATCCCTAAGGGAGATGCCAGCCACCCTCCGGAGGAAACTCATTTCCGCCGCTTGCATCCGTGATCTCGTTCTTTTGGTCATGACCCACCATTCATGACCATAGGTGAGAGTAGGAACGAAGATAGACCGGTAGATTGAGAGCTTTGCCTTCTGGCTCAGCTCTCTCTTTGTCACAACGGTGCGATAAAGCGACTGCAATACCGCTCCCGCTGCTCCGATTCTCCGGCCCATCTCTCGCTCCGTTTTTCCTTCACTCGAGAACAAGACCCCGAGATACTTGAACTCCTTCACTTGGGGTAAAGACTCATTCCCTACTTGGAGTAGACAGTCCATCGGTTTCCTGCTGAGAACCATGGCCACAGATTTGGAGGTGCTGATCCTCATCCCAGCTGCTTCACACTCGGCTGCGAACCGATTCAATGAGTGCTGCAGGTCGCAGACCGATGATGCCGTCAGAACCACATCATCTGCAAAAAGCAGTGATGCAATCCTCAGCCCACCAACCTGCAGTCCCCCTCCCCCGCGGCTACGCCTAGAAATCCTGTCCATGAATATAACCTTAATATTAACTTTAATGTAACCCTGAAAAAACTTCCAATTACAAAGTGTTAGTGCAAAGTGTTTATTTGAACTGAAACAGCAGATTACATTTTTACATCAAAACATTACAGAGCAGTGAAATCGAACAATTTCAATCTTTCAGGGATATGATGAGCCTGCCAAAAAACAGCTCACATGGCACAGTGCCGTATTTTTGTCAAATGGTGCCCAATGTAAATAGTAATGATGATGATGATGATAATAATAAGCAATCATTAGAAAATATTGCTTCTGTGAATTGAAACTACATGCATTACAACCCAGGCATGTAAAAGACAGGTTCTGGCAAGAATCTGTTGACTTGTGACACCTTGATAAAGGTCAGCCAAGTGCACTCCATGTCTCTAAAGTACAATAGCATGTGTAGACATGGTAGCCACTGGCTTTCACCAAAATGACCCAGCTTCTACCTGTAATCTTTTAACAATTATTATCGTTAGTTGTTTTGCGATTTATTCACTGTGTCAGATAATTGTGGCATAACATATTTTCCAGAAATTGTATTGACAACACAAATTGGATCAAGAAATCTTTTCTGTGTAGATTTAGGAACTTTTGGGTGCCCCATGACACCGTTACTTTCGCATTATTCGATTACCATGGAAATCTATGGGAGTGTCACAACTCTCTTTTTCAACGGCTCTGCACTGAACTAGCTTGCATGGTTCGAGCATTTGAGTCCTGCATGTTCCCTTAACACCCAGAGCACCTGTTTGTGTTTGTGTGTGTGTGTGTGTGTGTGTGTGCGTGTGCGGCTCAATACAGGATGTCCTTTTCAATCTTCTTAACTAATTTGAGCTAACAAATGACTGGATAGAGGCAACATACCCTTATTTGTGTGTGTGTGTGTCCTGCATGTTTGTGTGTGTGTGTGTGTGTGTGTGTGTCTCTGTAGACCCGAAGGCGCTGGAGAAGAGGCGCAACCCCCACCTTCGCTCCGTACTGCGGTCTCCCAGCAACAGTCACATACCTGCCCGCCCCACTTCCTCACCCCCCTCCTCCTCTTCCTCATCATCGTCCTCCTCGGTGTGTGCCGGGGGCTCCTGTCCCCTCGCAGGCTCCATCAATATGGCAGGTCTGTACTCCGTCCAGCCCCCCAGCCTCTCCGCCCTGCTGCCCTCCCTGCAGGCATTGCCTCATCCTGGGTTGCTTTCCAAACTGAGCCCCCTGATTCAGCAGGGCCTAGTGCCCCCACTCGCCTTCATCACCGACGCCAACACCTCCCAGACTGGGCACACGCAGAACTGAGTGTGTGAATGTGTGAGTGCGTGAGTGAGTGTGTGTGGGCGAGAGAGTGAGCGTTTTAGAAATGCATTGGTGCTAAATATAACTTCTTATACTCTTTTTAAGTTACTTTGCTTTTCAACACATCTGTGGTAGTGACTGTGAAAATCCACATATTAGTATGCCCCTTGACGTTTATGTTTTATCCAAACCCACCACTTCAAAATGAAGGCTGTGTGGTTATTTTCATAATAAAGCAGCTACAGCAGGCTAGTGTGTGTTAGCTAACAGAGTTAAGTGCTTCAACAACTAATCATATGAATCATTGAAAAGGAATTTTCTTTTTGTGGCAAATCATAATCTAAGAATAACAAATAAGATACTATGAAGAAAAAAAAAGATGATGAAGGTAGATTTATTTTTGCCAAGTTGCACTTTCACTTCCAATTCTGACGGGACTATGTGGACCAGAGGGAGAGAAGGATTAAATGTTATTTCTAAATACAATATATATTGGATTTTTATTCATAATCAAGGGTCAATACTAAAGTTGCTTGTATATATTTTTTATTGGAATGCACTTTTAATATGAAATATTCACCATTTTATTAATTTCTCTGTTCACTCATTTATATTACTCTTGAGGATTATGCTTTTTATGTATTTCCGTAGAGCATGATCACCGTTCATCTCATAAGATCTTAGCTGATCGCTTTTCTCACCTTTTTATTTAACTTCAGTTTTAAGGAATGGTTTCCCAGATCTGGAATGCATATGGGTATTTACAAGCCTATACATATCAGGCTAGTGATAAACCAGACTTGGACATTATAAAATCATTTGGAGTTATCAAGTCATAGAATTATGGATGAAATTATTAGTTTATTAATTTGTTCTCACCCTATTGTGATTTCCTGTTTTTTTAAATCTGTGAAACCTTTGTTTTATTTTTTTTTATTATTAATATTTTTTAATCAACCCTTATTGCTGAGTGTTGAATATATATTATCAGACCAGGTCGAGTCCTTGTTCATGTTCATCCTCCCACTTGACCTGTGAGACTCATCCAGTATCAAAGAGTCAAAGTCGATGTATAGCTAAAGATTCGGAAGTGGGTGCAGAGCTGAGCGAGTGAGCTCTGATGAGGATGGATTGTACATGCCAAATGCAGAAAGAACCAGGAACAAGGATGTACTTTGTAATTACATTTTTACATGTTTATATTCCAAGGCTATGAAGTTGAAAGGGGTCGCATATACCAAATGTATTGAATTGTTAGCGGGATTTGTACCTTGTGTCATGAAGATGTTGTGATTCCCAGTTTGTGAGGAGTGCATTACAGTTTAAATCTGTACAGAATATATGGACCATGAAACGATGCAGGGTATAGGCAAGCCCTATGGACTATTGTATCATTGTGAATTGTGATGTTTGTTTTTGTTTGTGGTTGAAATATTCAACTCGGGACACTTTGTCATTGTCTTACTTCCTTCCAGTGTAGACGTATTCCTAATATATTGTAGATGAGTTGAAGTTCAATTAGATAGAAGGGTATGTCGTCCAGTCTGTAGTCCAATTTACATGCTGTCTGTAGTCTCTTGTGGTGTCAATGACAGCATTGGGTTATGTTCTAGGACCTAGGTGACTCCAATATCTATGGCCTTTTATTTGCTTGTACTCTTGTCTGTTGCAGTGCAGTGGTGTAGCTTTTGGGTGTGCCTTGCTCAGACTTCCATTGTAGACCGTTGGCGTGCTGGTTGTTTAGGGTAGTTCTTCGGTCGACTGGCTCGATTTCGATGTGGTTTATAGTGGCTTCTTTCCATTTTTCTCCTGTAACCAAGGACACGAGATAGCATTCCTAGGCCATAAACATAGAGGTTTGACAAAGCTCTCAAACAAAGTAAGAAAGCATATGAAAGTACACTATTGGGACTCAGCCGGGCCTCCAGCACTGTGAACCACGAGGTCGTCCTTGTATTGTATGTTTTTTTTTGTTTTTTTTCTTGTTTTTTTTTTCTTTACACTTTCACTTTTTTCCTTTTTCTTTTCACAATTCCTTCTTACCCCTGCTGATTCAGGTTCCATGCTGCAGGCAAAGCATAGGCCAAAATACTCAAACATCTCCTTCCATATTCCAAGAGCTGTTTTTCTTCAGTGTGGTGCTACCTTCTTGTTCTAGAATGTGGTATATTTGTGTCTAAGTATCAGCCTCTTCACTGCTGCTGTCTATAATTCCAACCCTGTGTTTAACCTCAGAAATAAAACTATCCCTTTGTGGACAAACTACCGACTGTGTGTGGGATCTCTCCTCTGTCTTGGCTCTTGTTTAAATGTTTGTATACCCCCATATTCTTCTTAATCTTATATTTCAGTTAGGGGTAAGAGGGTCGGTCCTGGCAATCTTGCAGCCCTAGGCGAGATTTCCAAATCTTATTTGTTCTGGTATCATGTACAAAAACAGTAATTTCATGTGGAAAAGCAAGGGATTAAGACTGGCAATGTTCAGACTACAAGTATGTTCCTCTTACCTCTGAGCTACCTACCGGCTAAGTCACCCTCGTATTATCTCTGCAAGCAAACCGTAATATAGTAGCCTAAAACCGTCCATGTGATGCGGCTATCAAAGGTGTGCACTTGCTCTGCGGGCTTAAGCAACAGACAATATTGTTTTCAATCATTACACCTGCAGAACACGTTTATGTTTATTATTATTATTATTATTATTATTATTATAAGTATTTATGCTCTTTGCTGCACTGTGGCTTTTTGGCACCCTATTGTGGTGGCCTCTTATTTCACATATGCCACGGACCAGGCCTGAGCGGTGAACATGAAGTTTATGCTTGATAGGCAGGCAAAAGTCATTCAGAAGAATCTTTGCTTCACTGTCAAAACTCTCTGAATGGGTCAAAGTATGTCCGTTAGCATGTGACTGTATCTCACTGTCTTCCAGCTGAATAGTCACTGCAGCTCTGGGAGCCATGGGGTGACTACTGCATCAATGGAGGGCTAACTAGCATATATGTGTTCGAACAGGCAGTATAGCATTTTCACTAAGTGTTATAATGAGGCATAATGTTTACAGTCACAACTCATAGTTGTCCTCCCTTTCAGAAGATAGGTCCAACATATTTATAATAATTTATGTGAATGTCATTTTTGTTTAATTGGGCCAGGCCTATGGACTGATTCCCTCCTGTGTGATCTTCTCCTCCTCCTCCTCATAATGTCTTTCCCGGGCTGCCAGGCGTCAGCTGCCCAGACTTCCTGGCAAATGGGCCAAAGAGGGAACTCCGTTTGCGTTTGGGTCGAGGTTCTAAGGGGGGACAGTCCCTCACAAACAGTTCCGCAGACACGCACGCTCAAGTCGTCACTCAGGTTCGGGGAATGGTTATTCCGTTTTCATCTAGAGCCACACGCTTGCCTGATTACTTTTTTCTTCTTTTCATTGCTGGCCTTGTGAACAGGGCACTGCTTCGAAAAAGTCTTTAGTCAGTCGACCCTGTAAAAATTTTATAATAAACACAAAAATATGAATTTGTTTATTAGTTCTTTATTCTTTTGTCCTAGGTTCCCGGGAAGAGTGGACCTATGCCCATCCATATATCATCGATTGAGTGTAACAAGTAAGTACCCATAATATGTGTGAAATAAATGTCTCTATACAGAGTGTTTGGAGGACTTTCTTTCTGAGAAACGCACTTCAATATTTGTCTCTTTTCCAGGTGTGAGCTGCTGCCCAGGGTCAGCCGCATTCCAATCAGGAGGACAAAGTCAACCAAAACCCCGCCCACCCAAGGTCACAACCACTCCCCTACTAGACATAGCCCCACCTCCACAGGCATGTGGGAGGAGTCAACCACCATGAAGGTTTGGAGGTTCCTGAAACCTGGCTTCCGCAGACACCTCTCAGGTGCGCACACGCCCAAATTTGGCAATGGCCTGGAGATAAGAGTACTAAAATCGCATATATTTCATCTGTTCATTGTACGTATTTATTCCACAGAGGGGAGAGATCCTTCTGCCCAGCACCTTACCCCTAGAAATACGATGGTATCCACTGAAGAAAGTGGCTTTTGTGAAAGAGATGCTGATATTGGGAGTACACTAGACACATCCCTACCAGAGGTACCCCCCCCCCCTCCCACACACACACACACCATTACCCCACAGCCTGCCTATTGAACTACTTTCCCTTTCTGTTTTATGGAAACGTTCCCTCCTGATGACACACCCTTTCTTTCGTCTTTTAAGGTGCTGGAGGAATCAGGCCCAGGGTTGTCTCTGCCTGAGCCACTGATAACATCCCTGTGTGGAGAAGCCTAGGAATCACATCTCCCCTCCTGCAGAGGAACCACAATGCTTTAGAGCCTTCCTACAGCCAGTCTGGCTTGCTTATGAGAGGTTACTGACTGTTCAACCCATACACACAAACAGCATTGCACTGCTGCTGCATATCGTTATTCCATCAACCTATTTCAGAATACTGTGAGGAGCAAAGAACACTTGGTTTGAACTTGGTTGCAACACACTTATTATTTGCAAACATTTTTAAAAAACGTTTTTGTGGAATTATTCAAATGTATTTGATTAACTGTTTACTATCCCAACATATCAAAGAACATATATTGTACCAATCTGTGTGCATCAATGTGTGGATCCTATTGATCTATATCTATATTAATTGCTGATCATAGACATTTGGACAGTGTCATATGTTGTTGTGGCACAGTATTCCAACACATTTGGTATGAAAGTTTAGGACCTGTTGCAGCAGAGAACTTCCATACAATGACTGGTGAAATGACAAGACTGGCACAAGGTAGAGATGGTAGATAAGATGGAATACTAAATGTATTCCAGTATATGCAGTTCAATGCACCCTGTAATGTAAGTTTAAAGTCTGCACTTGTTAATCACTTTATTTTCAGTCCAAGGTGCTGGAGTAGAGCCACAACAACAAAACGTATTAGTCTAAAATAGAAAGCTTATATACAAATAAGACTCTCATAACATTCCTTTTAAATGTTTACCAGCACACTACTTATTTAATATGCTGGAAGTATAACTATGATTCAATAATTAAATTATGTGTATGCATATGTATATATATACACAACATAATTTCAACTCTAAAAACTTGTGTTCTGTGTTTCTCTAAACAAACTATTTAACTTTTAAAACAATGGCAGCTGACTACTACACCCTTTTATAATGAGAACAATTAAAACCATAACAGATTATGTGCAATACACGCAGTTAACGTAACTTGTTAGTGCTTGGTGTTTTGAAGCATTTATTTTTGTGAATACCAACAGCAATTTATCAAATCGGCAACAGAATTCAATCACACACTTTTATTAGAAAACATTTCTGTACAGGCTAAGTGGGTAATACACAGATGTTTATCTCTTCCGTGCGAGCGTTTAATGGGGTGACCAAGAATGAGGTGGGTGGCATCTGTAGACTTCTAGGACTGTAATTCATCTTACACACCTGTGAGGAGATAGGACATATTAGTACCAGAACAGCCCATACATTGCACACATACCGGACACGGCTTATATAGCAAAAGGATCTGCGCCGTATCAACTTAAAAACACAATATCAGCCATAGGTTGAATACTCTTGCCTAGCAATTATAATACAGAAGTGCTGTTTTTTTTTGTCGTTATGTTAATGCTTCACGGCAGATAGTGCAGTGGAATAACAAACTGACCCCCATGGGCTATTTAGGATTCATCCAAAGGGTTAGAGTGTGTAACATAAATGGTACATACCATGAATGCTTGTGAAGAAACAGACATACTCTTACCTCAATGGGGAATAATTAGGATACCCCTACTCCAGCTTCTTGGGGTTGTTGACAGCGACGTAGTGGTATAAAACGACCAACAGAAACAGCGACACACCAAGCATGTTGGCGAATATGGCCAGTTGCACGTCCGTCACCATTCTGTGGAAAAAAACAATTAACCCGCTAATTATTAACAAGGTAACGTTAATATTTGTTAACCTGCTAAAGAGGAAATACAAGAAAATTAAGCACTGAAAGGATAGAATCATCTGCAGTGTCCAGTCCACTACGCCAATGATGTTAGCAGCAAGCATTTCTCATAGGATGCAAGCTATGCTAATTCACAAGTAAAAGTAGGAATACTGGAAGTGGCATTCAGAAAAAAGGCAATTTTAATCACAATTAATTGTTAGTTGTTACGGTAACACACATAGATGCACATTGAAGTCAGTCGATAGGTACCTACTTGATTTATTTTAGAAGTAAATGAATGCGTTCTTGCACGAATGGTCCAGTAGTCCTTCTTCCGCCTCATATGCTGCGCTTAAAGCCACGTCACGTAAATCCAGGAACATAGAAACAGATTACGTAGACAGAACGATTGTGGACATTTATTTCGGATTGACATCAATTCTCTTAGAAAATAACATCACAACAAGACCCTCAATTAAAAGCATTAAGTGATGATTATCCGATAGCAAGTCACAGTTTAAAACTGGCATATATCAATATAATGGCGATGCATTTTATTCATCCTGACCAAAGGAGGCAGCAGTTTCCTTTTTCTGGCAGAAGGAGTTTCCGTTTGCTGAGGAGTGGCCGAAGGTTTCGACATCGCCTACCGGCGTGAGCGGTAGCTGCTAAGGTAGATGGTGCTTTCCCACCGCGGATAAGGCGATTTGTTGAATCGGAATCGACTCTGACATTTCGTTGCAGAGCCTACAGATACCATCATGGCTCTATATGAATATGTCACCCAGGAGCAATTGTCGGGTTTCGACAAATACAAGGTATGCTACAACAACGACACAGCTACTACTGACAGCTACTGGCTGCTCTCGGTTGACAGCAACGCGTGTTGCTTTCTGTCAGTGGCCCCAGCTAACCGCTGCGCTGGAGCCTGCTACTGGTGCTGGTAACATTAGCTAGATGGCTAGGTCGATGTGCTAGCCAGCAGCGATTTCCTTCTAAGAAGTCAGCTGTCTAACATCATTTAATAACCAAATAGGCCGCTGAACTGGTGGTCTGCTCTGCCATGCGATGTATTTAATTATATTAAGTAATTTGTTCATAGATTGCTTTGTTGTACGAAGCTAAAACCCAAAACACCTTAAAGAATTAGCCTTGTGTGTTTGGGGGCATTTGGGCACCCTTACGAGAGTGCAAGCAAGGACAGGTCGGTGTCAAATTGTTTGCATGAATGATCATGCCCTGCGCGTCCCCGACTCCCCCCAAGACTCCCCCCAAGTCTCTTAAAGTCTGTCTATGTGTGCTACTGTGGTGTAGGCCTACTTATTCGCGCAACCGTAAGCTTATATGATCGAAGTTTGAGAGACGGAGACAGTGACAGCGTTTTTAAGGACCCCAATACTTATACCCAAGACCAAGCAATAGTCGCTTAAAGTTGAGCAGTTTCCTTGCTGTCCTTAAGCTTGAGTAAATCGAGAAGATACTTCAGTTTCCGTCCGATATTCCATGCCTTAATCTGCTTTGACATGCAGAGGATGGAGACGAGGAGAAGAGTGAATGAGAGGATTGTGTTTTCGTGTGAGTCATCTGTTGCTGAGATAATGCTTGTGTTCAGTAAATCGTGCACGGATATTAGGCCTATTAATCACACATATATACCGTCTACATAGACATTGTTGTGAGCATATCAGGAATGTGAAGGCATTTTAGGCTTCTATAGACAGACCGGCTCTAGAGGACCAGAGAGGTCAAGCAATGAAGCGCTCTCAATTTTTCTCGCTTTCTTTCTGTTCGCTCTCACTACCTCCCCCTCACTCTCTGTCTCTCTCTGTCACCACCATCACCAGAGGACGGTGTGTTCTCGTGTCGTGTGTGTGTGTGTGTGTGTGTGTGTGTGTGTGTGTGTGTGTGTGTGTGTGTGTGTGTGTGTGTGTGTGTGTGTGTGTGTGTAAATGAGAGAGAAAAACCAGCAGACTCCGTTCTGTGAAAGGCCACTGCCCACGTTGCTCCACCATACTCCAAGCCCAGCGCGGTAACGCATGAGGTGATTGTTTGCTGCTCGATGATGCAACGTGTGTGTTTATTCTGAACCATGTCCCCATATGTGCCCGTCTCTCTCCAGTACAGTGCGGTGGACTCCAACCCCCTCTCTGTGTATGTCATGCATCCCTTCTGGAACTCTGTTGTCAAGGTGAGCGGCCGACGCTGCGATGATTTACCCCCCCATCCCCATCTGTGTTCTCCCTGCCGTGCTCTCACGTGTGTGGTCGTGTGTGATCGGCATGCTAATGCGCGCTGCATCATTAATAAGGTTTCCACCGTCTGCTCAGATAGTGTAACCAGGCAGACCCACTCCCGTCACCTTTCTCTCCCCCTCGCTCTGTCCTTCTCCTGTCTGCCATTCATACAGACATATCCTTACACTTAGGCCTATTTCCTGTCTCTCTTGCCCCCCCACCACCATTTTCATGAAAGAAACACTGTATTCATTACAGTGAATCTTCATTCCTTGCTGATTAAAAACGGAAGGCTTTTTGAGAAACAATAGAGCTGTTTTCAGTTAGCCTACATGTTACAGACAGCCAGTATATTATTAGAACGAAGCGTCTTGCAAATGAATTGTGCTGGATAGGGATGCTAATCCCCTCTCTGTGGCTCCCCACAGGTGATGCCTACGTGGTTGGCTCCTAACCTCATCACTTTCACAGGGTTCATGTTCCTGGTTTTGAATTTCCTCATGTTGGCTTTCTACGACTTTCACTTCAATGCCTCTGGTGAGTGTGTATGTCCGTGTGTGTATGTGTGGTTTTGTGGCCGAATGCATACGTATGTGTGTGAAAGACAAAGTCCACTGCTCACTGAAACATGTCACAGGGTGAGGACTAAAGGTCTATGGCTACTCACTGCTCCGACACAAACACACGGCCCACACCCATGCCCTCCCACATTCATTTAGTGAGTCGGTGGCAATAGTAGGTTTCACAATACAGCTAGCCTTGTCAAATAGTAACCTGGCACTAAGCACATTCTAGTTGACTCTCTGAGTTTGTATGTGTGTGTGTGTGTGTTGTGAATTAATTTTCTAATCTACCGCGTGGTTTGTGTGCCAGGGGAAGGCCAGGCCCACGTGCCGAGCTGGGTCTGGGTGGCGGCCGGACTCTTCAACTTCCTGGCCTACACTCTCGGTGAGACTTTGCCCTCCTGTTGGCACGGTAACTGTGTTCACATGCTTGTGGTCGCCGCAGTTTTGTGTAAATAGCAGAAGCGGAACCAGTCGGATTGGCGCGGGGGGGAGCGTTGCGCACGCCCCTATTTACCATGTCGCTCTCCCCTCACCTGCCGCAGACGGCGTGGACGGCAAGCAAGCGAGGCGCACCAACTCCTCCACGCCCCTGGGGGAGCTGTTCGACCATGGCCTGGACAGCTGGGCCTGCGTGTTCTTCGTGGCCTCCGTCTACTCGGTGTTCGGGCGCGGGGCGAGCGGCGTGAGCGTGCCGCTGCTCTACTACATCCTGTGGGTGGTGCTGTTCTCCTTCATCCTGTCCCACTGGGAGAAGTACAACACCGGCATCCTCTTCCTGCCCTGGGGATACGACATCAGCCAAGTGGTGCGCGCACGACTCCCACCCCCCTCACACACACACACACACACACACACACACACACAAACACACACGTATTTATGCACGCAGAAGCTCACACAGCCGCTGTTGGACAAGATGGCAGCACCCTAAAGCGTTGTTCATTGCTGGGCTGTGGCAGGTTGTGTGACTACAGGGGCGGGGGACTACATCATAGAATACACTTTCTCTCCACATGTAACCTACTCTCTCCGGCCCTAGACCATCTCCATCGTGTACTTGGTCACGGCAGTGGTTGGCGTGGAGACGTGGTACCAGCCCATCCTTTGGAACTTCCTCTACAGAGACCTGTTCACCTTCATGATTCTGGGTGAGTGACAGCCAGCCAGTTTTGTGGCTGAGCGGTGGTGACCCAGGCTGATTGGTTAAAGTGGGGATGCGGGACAGTGTTCTGATTGGGTGTCTCTGTTAACAGGTTGCTCGTTCACCGTCACCCTTCCCATGAGTCTCTACAATGTCTTGAAGTAAGTAAATGAGGAAATAGAAGAAGAGAGAATGAATTGGTCTGCTTAGAAGTGTGAAAAAAAAAAAAAAAAATTTATTTATTTATTTATTTATTTATTTATATATATATATATATATAGCGCAACTATGATACTATCTTAAAGAGTGCCCTCCAAGGGCATTCAACAAGTATGTCTGCACTTCTTCACTGTCGTAGAACCTTGACTTAGTCCAAACAGGTGATAAGGAGAGGATTTTGCCAAAGCAAGCTTAGATTCCACGGCGCCTCATAGCCGGAATGGTCAGTCCTTGACCATTGACCATCAAGTGACAAATGATAAACAGCCATTAGCAACTGTTTGGACATAGGAGGATGATACACTCTATTGGAACTGTGGCAGTTAACTAGATGTCTTAGAAAATGATTAAGATGGCTATCTCAATGTAATAACTAGTAACATAGTGATCGATAAACTATAGTTATGCAAATCGGAATTTGGAAATGTATGATTGTTTCAACAGAAGTGGACTGGATATAAAAAGTGGTTTCTGAGTCGTGTTCGATGAACGGCTGTAATGTGATTGTAAACTGTTTGGAGCCGCTTCAGATGTCCTCACTCTCTGTCTCTGTCTCTGTCTCTCTGTGTCTCTGTGTCTCTGTCTCTGTCTCTGTCCCTGTCCCTGTCCCTGTCCCTGTCCCTGTCCCTGTCTCTGTGTCCCTGTCCCTGTCCCTGTCCCTGTCCCTGTCTCTGTCCCTGTCCCTGTCCCTGTCCCTGTCCCTGTCTCTGTCTCTCTGTTCCTCTCATCCAGGGCACACCGCAGCAAGACGCTGAAGCACAGCAGCGCCTACGAGGCCTTCCTGCCCTTCCTCTCCCCCGTCCTCCTCTTCCTCCTGGCCACCCTCTGGGTGGTGCTCTCCCCCGCCGACATCCTCCTGCAGCAGCCCCGGGTCTTCTACCTGATGGTGGGCACGGCCTTCGCCAACGTCACGGTGAGGCGCCAACGCAGCCCGGCGACACCCAAAGGGTTCTAGGTAGCCGGGGTTGAGAAGGTGGGGGGGTGGGGGTGGGGGGGGGGTTTATGGAGGTCACAGTTCACCCAGGGGCTGTGACGGAAATCCCTCGCCTCTGCTGAGCTCCAGTTGGCCAACATCAACTGTTAGTGGGTTTGAGTAAATATGTGTGATAGTGTTCAGGACATTCGTCTCGCTGGAATGATAGTTTGAACTCTTTTGTACATTTTTCCAAACGATGATAAATATATTAGCTCATGCGTCTGTACGTAATCATCCAGTATCTAACCCAGTCCTTCAGATCTGCCATAACCCTCCTTTTATCTTCATGTTT
>JAVQIZ010204574.1:0-12612 GCA_036023535.2 Galaxias brevipinnis
TACACTCACACACACACACACACACACACACACACACACACACACAGAGACACCCACACAAAGGTACAAAGAGAGAGAGAGAGAGAGATAGATTGTGTGTGTGAAAGAGAAACACACACACACACACACACACACACACACATACACACACACACACACAGACTCCCACACTAAGGCACGTACACACACAATGCCATGCCACAGGTACAAATTAGTGGGGGTCTGCTCTACAATTTCCAACAGGTAAACAAAAAATCTATAAAAATGCAGAACACGCACACGCACACACACACACACACACACACACTTATGCACACAGCCACACACGCTATCATACTGAGTCTTTTATGGGACTTCCACTTCCAGTAGCAGGGGGAACACACACAAAGGGGGATCCAGAGAGAAAGTCTGGCGAGCCCCCGCTATGAGGCAGAAAGCAGTGCAGACAGACAGAAAGCGAGTGGGCCACACAAAGACGTCCTACTGAGAGGCCATTCCTTTGACGTCGCAATTGTACACACACACACAAACACACACACAAACACCCATCGACGGAGCAGGTTTCCTACCAGTGTGTACGGGTTCAAAATGACACAAACATAGCCGTGCAAACAGGCATTTCAGATAGAAAAAAAAATCGGGCCACGCAGCTGTTTCGGAGAAAGGCCTGGAAATGGGGAAAACGACCGTGTGGAGTGGAGTAGGTGGTCCTCGCTGGGTAACCCAGAAACAGCTCGCTGCAGCCGTCTGAGCACCCAGGGGAGGGCACCAAATAGGGAGGTGACTAGCCAGTTCAATGGCAAAGAGGGCCACTGTAAGTGGAGACATGTGCTCCTTCTTCAGGGCGGGTGGACAAAATAAAAGGGTGATGTGATGAATTAACGGTGTGGTAGAACCGAGGAGAGGTGCAGACAGAATGGGAGGAGGAGGAGGAGGAGAGGGAGAGGGAGGAGGAGGTAAGAGAAGCATTAAGGGAGAAGACGTTTCTAGAGCCAAAGAGGGCACAGCAAACGGAGAGCAGCTGAGAGAAATCCCTGCAGCAGGGATGAACTACAAAACAACCTGTGTGTGTATGTGTGTGTGTGTGTGTGTGTGTGCGTGTGTGCGTGCGTGAGTTTGTGTACATGTTTTCATATTTATGCACACCTGCGCCCACACGTGTGTGTGTGTGTGTGTGTGTGCGCGTCCCTTTCCTCTGCGTGTGAGCTGTGCTGCTGTTGAGATAAAAGCCGTGCGGTGCTCGTGCCGCATACAAACCAGCGTCTAAATAGGGGCCGGCCGGCGGTCCGCCATGCAGATGAGCCAGCAGGATGCTTATCAGCAGAGGGCCAGCCCCGCCTCACGCCGGCTCTAATAGCATCCTCCGCTCCTAATGGGCCTTGTTCTGGCAGGCAGGAGGCAGGGAGGGAGGAAAGGTGGAGGGGGGGGGGCGGGGTGGAGACCCTCTCAAGGACATGGGAGTCCATAATGGACAACATCTGCGGCCCCTTGTTGGGGGGGTGGGGGGGGCGAGCAAGGAGGGAGATGGAAGCGTTACAAACACACCCCACAATGGCTCCCGGATAACAGTGTTACTCGCCCGTCAGGGAGCGGGACCAGCTGAACACACACTCCTGACTGGGCCGATTGCTGCTGTGCTCCATTATAAACAGCAGGAGACTCCGAGGGGGCAGAGATAGACAACAGGAGAGATGGGGTGAGAGGAATAGAAAGAAACAGAGAGAGAGCGTGAAAGATAAGAGAACATTCACAGGAGAGAGAGAGAGAGAGAGAGAGAGAGAGAGAGACAGAGAACCTTGCAGGAAAAAGAGGGAGAGAAGAAAGGGAAGAGGCTAAGCCGTCAAAACCCTCCCGGCGGCCCTGTGTGCACCTCAGCACCACACCGGCTAAGCCTTGGCCAGACAAATTGCTTTGGCTGGCCGCGTGCAGTGGGCCCAGCGTGGGCGCTGGCCCTGGGAGTCAGGAGGTAACCTCAGCCTGACAGGGGCACGTGTGCTGGCCGTGGCGTTCGGGGCGGAGAGGGATCTGGCCTCCGCTCGGCTTTCCCAGCAGCTCCCCGGGACGCCGCCTGTGACTTAAAGCCCCGGAATACGTTGCATCGCCCCTGGGGAGACACACGCACACTGTACGTGGCCTTCCACGACCTCAGCCGCTTCTCGCTAAGGGTGCAGTGGGTCTTTGCAGCGTCTTCCCCTGCCGCTCAAAGCCCTTCATGTGTGAGGGATGAAAGCGGCGCCTGGATTTCCTCCGAGTGCCTTAGCACCCTCCACTTAAACCCTGTGGCGCTGGTGAGGTCCGGGAGCGGCGGGACTGGAGGAGAAGTGGGCTTAAAAGAGAAAGGAATAAAAAGAGAGCGAGATGCTAAGAGAGGTCTAGATGTTTAATTATGGAAGATGCAGACAGAGTCTAGATGTTTAGTTATAGAAGGTGCAGACAGAGTCTAGATGTTTAATTATGGAAGATGCAGACAGAGTCTAGATGTTTAGTTATAGAAGGTGCAGACAGTCTAGATGTTTAGTTATAGAAGATGCAGACATTCTAGATGTTTAGTTATAGAAGATGCAGACAGTCTAGATGTTTAGTCATAGAAGATGCAGACAGAGTCTAGATGTTTAGTTATAGAAGGTGCAGATAGTCTAGATGTTTAGTAAAGGTGCAGACAGAGTCTAGATGTTTAGTGAGAGAAGGTACAGACAGACTCTAGATGTTTAGTTAGAGAAGGTGCAGACAGAGTCTAGATGTTTAGTTAGAGAAGGTGCAGACAGAGTCTAGATGTTTAGTTAGAGAAGGTGCTGACAGAGTCTAGATGTTTAGTTAGAGAAGGTGCAGACAGAGTCTAGATGTTTAGTTAGAGAAGGTGCAGACAGAGTCTTGATGTTTAGTTAGAGAAGGTGCAGACAGAGTCTAGATGTTTAGTTAGAGAAGGTGCTGACAGAGTCTAGATGTTTAGTTAGAGAAGGTGCAGACAGATGGGCCGAGTGAGACAGATGAGATGGGTGTTTGGGTTTCACGTGCTGCATCTGCTGGGCAGAACACTTTGGTTTGGGAGGATTGGCACCGCAACGTTCCAACTGGGCCAAACAAGGCTGGATGAAGGCAAGCTTAAAGCCTGATTCTGTTGGCGATACCGGTTTAGACTTGCTGTCCTGGAGGAAGGTCTCACTGGGGACCCGAGGGACAGGACAGGACGGGGGAGGGGGGCTGCAGGGCGTCTTCATCCCCTAGGGCCTGCACAGACAGACAGACAGACGGGGGAGGCTCAGGTGGAGAAGTGGCTGCATAGCTGTAATTTAAACAGCCAGAGGGAGCAGAGAGGAGCAGCCCAAGAGAGTGCAAGGGATTAAGAGGAGGAAAGGAGGAAAGGATACAAAACAAACTTCTATTTCTTTATTCTCATCCTTCCTCCCCCATTTTACACTCGTCCACCCGAAGAACCTCACCTCCTCCTCTTCCTCCTTCTCCTCCTCCTCCTCCTCCTCCTCCTCCTCCTCCACCTCCTCCACCTCTAGCCGGTGGTAGGGATCTTGTGTGAGAGGGGACTGGTGGTACCGTTAGTGTACAGACCTGTCAGCCTGCTGGTTGAGCGGTGGGTATGAGGTCTGACACAGAGCTCAACCCCAGCAGCAGCTCCCCCCCACAGCACACACACACACACACACAGCACAAACACACACACACACACACAGCACACACACACACAACACACACACACACTCACACACACACACGCACGCACGCATGCACACACACACACTCGCACACACACACTCACACACGCACGCACACACACACACACACGCACGCACGCACGCACGCACGCACACACACACACACACGCACGCCTCTCAGCCTGGACAGCTTGTCAGTCAGCCCCCTCGTCAAGGAATGGGCCGGGAGAAAGAATGTAGCGGCACCAGCGGGACGGAGGGAAGAAACCAGATGGAGCCGGAGCGTGGGAGAGGGAAAGAGGGAAGGAGACGAGGCCGGTTGGAATAGAAAATAGGGTGTAGTAATCACTCCAAAAAACGTATTTAGGGAGATGCAGATTGATGTATTGTTAGCCGACGTTAGATACGAGCGCCGCAGTATCTCTGGCTGGAGCTGTGAGCGCATGATAATAAAATCAAATATATAGCCCACTGAGAAGAAAAGGAGAGATGGAGAGATAGAGGCAGCGTGCGTGGAGTCTAGGGCCAGGCACACAGAGCAGAGCTGGTGATCAGGCCGGAGAGAGAGAGACAGAGAGAGAGAGAGAGAGACAGAGAGAAGGAGGTAGCAAACAGGGTTAGAGAGAGGTTGAGTTTTGTCCAGGGAGAGGGCCATGTCCCCAGGGTGCCTGCTTTGCTGGCCAGACCTCACGCTCTCACCCCACCTCTCCCTGGAAAAGAAAGCCCAGGGGACAATGTGACCAGGTCAAGGGCCACCTTGAGGTGTGACCCCCCCCCCCCCCCATATCAAAACGCTCTCCTATCTCCAGCCTCCGGGCCGGTCTCCTCCAGAACGGTTCAACCCTGCCGCTCCTTATCAAAGGAGAACAGCAGGATGCTAGGGGCACACCAAGTTTCCCTGACCTAAAGGGCCGCGAATGAGTCACGACCTCCATGCCACTTCTCTGTTGGCGCCTGCTCTCCCGACTCTCTTCCTGCATTCTTCCCGAGCTGGAGGAGCAGCAGAGGAAGTGAGTGAGTTAGCGAGCGAGTGGGCGTCCGGCGGTGTCCAGCCGGCCCCCGGCTCTGAGTCAGCCTCGCGGGTTCTCCCCGTGCCTCTCCCCCGGCCGCGGACGGAGACACCTCTCACCCCGGCCCCACCAGGAGGTCCGGGAGGCAGGGAACGGGGAAACGAGAGCGGCCGGGGCCAATCTCTCTCCACAGCGGCTCCCCGTGTCCGTGTCGGCCGCTCTCAACGTGGCCCTGCACTCCATTAGGCGTTGGGGGTCGGCGTGGGTCTATGCCGGGGCTCGGCGGAGCGTGCGGGGCCTGGTTGGCTGGGTCTCGGAGCAGATGTTCCTCCCCGGGTCACTGGGCTTTGTGTACGAGCAGAGGCGCTGCTCAGGCAGCGTGCTGGAACGGGGCCGCGTGCGTGTGCGGCGCTCGCTTCCGCTGCCGGGAACCATTGTTCCTCAGAGAGCGCCGGTCGGCGTGACTCATTTCCCAGCTTCGTTTGTAGCGCGGGCCTCCCTGCCAAACATCCTGGCTGGGAGTCTATTCTTATTTATTATCCTGCCCCGTCTCATCTGCTCCTCCTCAATTCTCAGCGCTTCTCTTTCTCTCTCTCTCTCCCACATCTCCGTCTCTCCACGGTGTGTCGTCGGTGGATTTGAAAAAGCCCTGTGGTCTGAAAGTCTTTTTCCAGGTTTTGTAACCCCCCCCTCCCTGGTGTCTTGGCCGTGTGTGTACACCTGCCAACCCCTTCTCCCTCTGCTGTGCTGCAGCATCCCCGGCTCGGCGGTGTGTGCCTTCGACATGGAGCAGCTGGCCGGCGTGTTCGAGGGCAGGTTCAAGGAGCAGAAATCCCCCGAGTCCATCTGGACCCCCGTGCCCGACGAGCTCATCCCCAAGCCCAGGTAGGGAGCCGGAAACAAGCCCCTGGAAGGTGGCACGGCGTGTGTCTGTTTGGCTGCCCCCTTGCTGATCCTCTGTGTGCTCCTCCACCTGCCCAGGCCCGGGGGGTGTGCAGTCCAGGGCTCCAAGTTCAACTCCTCCAACTCCTTCCCAGACGAGATGCTCAACTTTGTGAAGACCCACCCGCTGATGGACGAGGCCGTGCCCTCTCTGGGCCAGAGGCCCTGGATCGTCAGGACCATGGTCCGGTAAGACAGCACACACGCACACACACACACACACACACACACACACACACACACACTCACACATTCACAAACACACACACACACACACTCACTAACACACACTCACTAACACACACTCACACGCACACACACACACACACTCACACACTCAGGAGGACACTCACACACACACACACACACACACACACACTCACACACTCACACACACACTCACACACACACTCACACACTCACACACAAACTGTGAAACACAGCCCCAAAACAACATACAACCCAGAGTTCCTAAGCATAAACTAATCCACTCTCTGATAAGAGAAGACCACACACACACAGTCATATTTACCTGGAGATCTGCAGGGTAACAGGGACTAGGGAACGACACGGGGAGTTTGTCAGGGTGGTGGAGCTCTGTCGGGTGTCAAGGGACTGCCTGATGGTGGAGGAGGCAGACAGCTGGAGCGCAGCCAGGCCCTCCTCCTACCTGCCACCCTCCCGGGGGAGGCTCACCAGACCTCCACACGTTGTTGAATGGGAACCAGCCCCGGTGGAACGGCTTCTCCGCTGGGAAAGGAAGCCGTCCCGAAGGGAAGGGCCTCTGGCGTGGGCCGACCTGGTGTCACCATGGCCACCCTCCTTCATTAGACAGATGCTATTAGGGATCGTGCGCCTCGCCTCAATCAGATGTCAATTTGATTCATGTTCTGACTCTTGGACTCACATATTGCGTGCCATTTTGGGAGCCTTCATAAGGTTGGCCAAATGTTAATGACTTTTATTGGCCGACGACGTCACTATTCTAATGCGTCCCTATCTCGATTCAGATGATTTGTTTTTATCACGCAAGGCGAAAGTGCAAATGCCTCCTGAATGGCCTGAACAATGGCCGCTCTGCTCTCGGAGGTGGACACAGCTGTGGTGGTGACTCGCTCTGTCCTCCTCCCTCGCCTAGGTACCAGCTGAACAAGATGGTGGTGGACACGGAGGCCGGCCCCTACAGGAACCGCACGGTGCTCTTCCTGGGCTCCAGCCGGGGCACCGTCCTCAAGTTCCTCATCATGCCCAACCGGGACAACACCGTCACCAACACTGACGTCTTCCTGGAGGAGCTGGAGGGATACAACCCGGACAAGTAAGCCCTCACCTTCACATGTACACCCCCCCCCCCCCAATATGCTGTGTCTGCTTTGCGGCTGGTTGCATGGAAGCGAAAGTCTGTATGGAGAATAAGCAAAGCCGCGGCCATATGCTGTCCGTGCATTATTCCCTTGCCGCTTCCTAAGAACAGATGGGCGGGTTTCGGGACTCCCACCGTGAAGGTGAGAAAGCCTCCAGACATCCTTGGAGGTCTAAATGTGGCTGGGAGCGTCACGCTTTGATCCACAGGTGGTGTTTCTGTACATTGTTGTATTAGCAGTAGTGGCTGAACACATGTGTAGCCTAACACATGAATAGCGCTGTGGGGGGGGGGGGGTATCGGAACAGCCACAACAGATGGGGATGTTAGTTGGTTATTATCCTTCATGCAGGCTAATTGGAAACATTTAACAAAGGGTTTGGAAGCGGTAGTTGGGACTCTAATTGTGCCCCTGATCCACTCAGACAAGGGGAAACGAGCCGGTGTGTGTGTGTGTGTGTGTGTGTGTGTCTGTGTGTGTGTGTATGTGTGTGTGTGTGTGTTTCTCTTCCCCCCCTCGTTTGTTTGGGAACACCGTCTCGTTCCACTACCTTGGGTGGTTTGACGTGCAGGGGGAAGCTAGTCGCCTGTGCACCGGGGGACTCGTGTGAGGAGGCGGCTCAGGCGGGGCGGGGGGGGCGGGGGGTGGAGGTGTGGGGGGTGGGGGAGGTGGGGGGGGCGGAAGGGGGGGGGGGGTGACGGTAGTGGTCGGGGGTAATTTGCCGTGTGCCCAGCCCGGCGGGGGGGAGGAGGAGGAGGGGTGGGCGTCTGAGACAGCCACGGCAGTTTGTGCCTCAGCGGGTGGCAGACCAATCAGGGGAAAGGGAACAGAGTAATCAGATCGCTTCCCTGGGAGCGTGGCCCGGCCTCAACCCGAGCCTGCTCCTGTCAGCGCGCCCCCAGACAGAGGTAGGGCCGCTGAGGACACGCGCCCCCCCCCCCCCCTCCCCCCGACATCTCTGCAAATTGCCAAATTGGTTTGTGATTGACCAGCTGCTGCAAACAACACAGGAGCTGCCACTAGGGGGCGCCTCGTCCTTCTTTCCCCGCTGTCTACCCATCGCTCGGCGCACGGGTTTTCTTTGTCTTCCTCTTGCTGTCCCCGTCTTTCCTTTCTGTCTGTTTGTCTTTGTTTCTCTCCGGTGGCGGGGATCGACTCCCAGCGTGTCCTCCGCCTGAGCGCTAGCGTCGCGTTAATGACTCGGGGCTCACCGCCGTGCTGTTACCACGAAGACGCCTCCGCGCCTCACGGCCTCATGAAGAGAGGGCCAGGCAGATGTGTCTGTGTGTCGGGACTTGTACGGCGAGGGCGAGCGCTAATTATAGTTAATGCATGCACTCGCTGAGGCTGCCGGCGCCAAACACTTAGCCACTAGCGCGCCGCTCTGCCTGCCCAAGATGGCACGGCGACAACAGGGCTTTTTGGAGTGTGTGTTGGGGAGGAGGGCTCTCTACTGCTTACACTGATAGCCCAAATTCCTGTTTTCTCGATGCGTTTTCGTTTTGATTCGGCGTGATGTGTTGAGTGGTGAGTTTGTTTTAGTTCGAGGTCAGAATGAGAACGCTGAAGGATCAGTAATGGTTTACTGAAAATGAATAGTAACTCTTTGCCTCTGTTTGTGTGTGTGTGTGTGTGTGTGTGTGTGTGTGTATGTGTGTTCGTGTGTGTGTGCAGGTGTGGCGAGGACTCCCCTCAGGCGAGGCAGCTGCTGTCCCTGACTCTGGACCGGGTGAGCCACACTCTGCTGTTGGCCTTCTCCTCCTGTGTGGTGAGAGTCCCTGTGGCCCGGTGCCAGCTCTACTCCCGCTGCATGAAGTGAGTCCACACACACACACGCATACACACACACGCACGCACGCATGCACACACACACACACACACACACACACACACACACACACACCACCTCGAACAAGCGTCCCAACTCAGATGCATCGTTCCTTTCTATATAACCTTTCTCTCATCCTCAATCAAACACACACACACACACACACACACACACACAATAGAAACACACACACACTCACACACAGACATTGGTCCATGCCCTTGCTGATCCAGCACTGAATCCTAGTGCCCGGGGCTCCAGCCATCTTTGGGCCTAGCGGAGCGTAAAACACACCAGCACATATCACGCATGTAACCAGCGCACGGAAGCAGGGGACTCACGCTGGTGTGTAATCCACAACGCATCAGGGGGTCCCCCCCACCACCACCACCCTGGCCCTGAGGGCCCGCCGCTAAAAGCAGTGTGTTCAGAGAGGCCGTGTGTGTGTGTGTGTGTGTGTGCTGCTTTTCTCTCCAGGAACTGTATCGCCTCCAGGGACCCGTACTGTGGCTGGACCCGAGGCAGCACCTGCTCTTTCCTCAGACCGGGGACCAGGTACGACGGCACCCAGACACACACACACACACACACACACACACACACACGCAGTGTCTGGCATCACAAACTAGTGGTTTTGTCCAGAGCATGCGCCGTGATGGGCTGGCTGCTAGCCTGCTTATCTCAGCCTGAATGTCTCAAATCTATCCCCCCATGGCTCCAGCTGGGGCTAATCATCGTCTTTTCTCTTTTTGCCTCCCTCTATCTATTTGGTCAATCTCCTCCTCCTCTCTCTCTCTCTCTCTCTCCGGGGCCTGTCTCTGGTCCCTGTCTGCGTTTAGACTAGCTATCTCCTTTCCTCCACACCTGCAGGACCACCCTGCATGCTGAGTGATAGACTTTATTTACCCAGCCTGGAAGTCCTGCTCCCCCCACAGTGACTGAAGGAACCCTGCTGCCACGGCGGTGTCTGTCGGCCCGCGCCCAGCCCCCTTTTCCCCCTGTCTCTCAGGATGTCCTCCTGCTCGGGTTCTGTGGGCAGCAGCTCAGCCTTTTTTCACTTAGCCGTCAAGTAGAAGGGCTGCATAGCTGTTTGTGTTACTGGCCGGCTGTTTATCGGTTACCCCCCCCCCCCACACACGCACACACACACCCCACATGAAAGAAACAGACCCTTTGAGTCGTCTTGGCAGCTCCCATCTAGTTGCCCCCCCCCCCCCTGCCCCCCCAGTGAAATCAAATCTCTCTTTACGCTGCCTGCTTATTCAATTACGTGTGCAAACACAGGTGCCTGCCAGGGGATCAGACGGCAGGGCCTTAAAGACCGGCTCACGGCTTGGTGGTGATATCATTATGGCCTCTGTGCTGCTCCTGATTTGATTTACCCAGGGGCGGAGGAGCTAGCGGTCGACCCGGAGTTCTAGTCGGGAGAGGTGGCGTCGGCCGCGGAAAGCGGCGCTGCGTGGCACCGTAATGCGGGCGGTGATATTTGGAGGAACCATATCCGTGTCTTCCCACACGGGTCTCTTTGTGTTCATATTGTTTCATTACGCCCGTGTGGAGTCTTCTGTTCATTTCACGTGCGTTACGGCCCCAACCGCCAAGCGAGACTCCTGTAGAGAGAGAGAGAGAGAGAGAGAGAGACAATTACCCTTTAAACTCATTTCGACGCTCTCCATCGAGAGAGACAAAACGGCCATTTCACCGAGCTGTTCCACAGATTACTGCCCTGCAGATAGCGTTTACCCAAAACAGTACACTTTATTGGGACACAGACTGTAAAAGAACTACCCAGCAGCAGTGGCGGTAAACCACGTTCCCAGAAGTCCACGGGGGGCGGTAAAGCAGCCGGCTGTGTGGCTAGCCTGTTGGCCGGACCTTTGAGCCGGCTGCAGATGGCCGGAGCTGAAGAACCACCCCGATGAGGCGGTAGCATTTGTTGCCGCGGGCCCTTCCCATGTTTGAATTACCTGACTAGAACGAGGCCATTTTGTGAGTAAACGACCATTTCCCCTATTATGGGGGGGGGGGGGGCTTTATGGCGGTCACGGAGGGCCCGGAGTGACTGTGTGATGTTTCTCAGGATATGAGCCATGACTAAGAGGGGCCGCCTGTCTTCTGGGAAAAGTAGTCTAGCACCTGGTCCTCCTCCGCCAGAGCTCCTTACTCCTCTCATATCCTCTTGATTTCCCCCACTTTGTCACATCATCTCAGGGACTCGCTTTGATTCTCTCTGCTTCTCTCGTAACCAGGGCGAAATTGATTTCGAAATGGGTTTTGAATAGGAAGGGAATTATGAAGCCGGGGCGTGTTCCACGGGATGAGAATGTATTTCCATCCTTTGCGGAAGAGGAGAAGCTACTTTATTCAAAACACACTCCGAGACTTTATCTGGAAGATTTACCTTTGGATAATGTCTCAATTATTTTAGCTGAAAGCTACATTAAGTTTCTCTACGACGCTGAACTTGCGTGCACATTTCCATTTTCCCTGCAAGCCGTTTAAACTATTCTGCTGCACGTTACCATACATAATAACACTATAATAAGAGCACATGTGATGAGTCAGTAATGAGTAACCCAGTGGTGGATTGTTATGGTAACATGGTAAACAGAGCCCTGGTCCTCTGTGTGTATCACTGCTAGTTCTCCTCAGCCCACTGACTCTGTGCTGTTGCTGCTGTTTCTGCTGCCTGTCACTGGCTCTATGTGGGCTTATGTATTGCCGCTGTAGCTGCTGATTAATGACTGTGTCTTTTTCTCCGCTCCAGACTGCCGTTCGAGCAAGATGTTGAACAGGGCAATGTGTCCCACTTGGGCGACTGTGACGGTAAGAGCAGTGTTTGTGGTTCTTGCTGTATCCTGTGGCACGCTGTTGTTGTTTTCCTTTCCAGGGCGCTGCGGTGCGCTGTTGTGGAAACGCCGGGCGCCACACGGTAGCTCCTAGCCGCGCGGAGATGCCTGTGTGTGTTTTAGGCGTCTCGCCTCGGCTGCCTGTATGTGTTTAAGGCGTCTCACCTCGGCTGCCTGTGTGTGTTTTAGGCGTCTCGCCTCGGCTGCCTGTATGTGTTTGAGGCGTCTCGCCTCGGCTGCCTGTATGTGTTTGAGGCGTCTCGCCTCGGCTGCCTATATGTGTTTGAGGCGTCTCGCCTCGGCTGCCTGTGTTTACTTTGTCCTATGGTAATGTTTAGAAGTGCTTATGTACATATATACACATATCTTAACTTTCCTTTGTTCCCGCGTCTCTTTCCCCTCCGCTTGGCTAATTATACGTGTCTCCGGATGAAATCGCCTTGATGTCTTTTTCCGTCTGTCGTGGGAAGGCAGCGCACAGCGAAGAGACCCCCCCCGTCTCCCCGCGTCACGGCTCCCATGGCTCCCTCCTTTGATCCGCACGCTAATTCCGACGTGGCCCTTTTTCACAAATTAATCCTCCGCCTCTTCAAGTCCTCCAAGTTCATCTGCCACGCTCCCCGAGAGAGGAGCAGATAAACATTACGTAACGGAGCCAAACGCTGAGGCCGTAAATCCGGCTTGCGGAGGGGCTCCCTTTGAAGCTGCTCCCTCCGACCCCCGACCCTGAACCCCCCCCCCCAACCCACCCCCCGGCCCTGTTTTGTCCTGACCTGGGCGACCTCTGACCTCCCCGGGGTCATGGCTGATAGTTCTCCTTATGTGGCGTCTGGCCTGTGGAGAGATGAGCGCTCTGTTGTGTCTGGACCAGGGGACGGTTGGATGAGAGGGGGGGGCTTTCTGCCTCCCCTAGCTTGGGGGGGGGGGGGGGGGGGATAAACCGCCTGAGCC
>JAVQIZ010204628.1:0-13697 GCA_036023535.2 Galaxias brevipinnis
TAAAAAAATTTATAAAAAAAACATGCAATGGATTTAGTTCCATGTCAGTTAATTATTCTGCATTTACAGAAACCATGTGTCTACATAACAGCATAATATCTGAGATCTCATTGGCTAAAACATGAATGAGTCAGGATGACAAAACGATTTTGGTTTTTACAGAAACAGAAACTCATAGATATTTAAAGAGAGTGCTGCAGAACATCAGAAACATTATGAAAGTGAAACCAAATATGTGTGATTCTATTACCAGGACTTGTTCAGACATGTTCTACGAAGTTGGCATTAGTGGGATTTACAGTGAACCCTAGACATGCTGAAAGACAGGTACAATGTTTTACAACTAACCTATGATTGGAACAAAGGGCAAAAGTCAACATTTGTGAGAGAGAGGAGTCTGGGGATTCATTAATAATAATACTAATACTAATGCTAATACTACTACTACCAATAATAATAATAATAAAAAAATAAAATAAAAAATATATAAATAAAAAAATAATAATGATTATTTATTACATTTGATATAGCGCTTATCTAGACTCTCAAAGCACTTTATACTGTAGTGGGGGGGACGGGGACGGGGACGGGGCGGGGGGGGACAGACGGACGGACGGACGGACGGACGGACTCACTGTTTGGTTGCCAGTGTGTAGCACCCACTCAGATTATTCAAAATCTTACATAAAACATTTTCTACTATCTATCTTTAAGGAATGTGGGATTATACATGTTACAACATGGGTAACATAAAGTACCACTTAATTTAGAAAGTGTCACTAAGCAGCACGAGCCACTTGCTCTTTAGTTGAGTCACTTGGATTGTTTCCTTTTGGAACCATATGGGTCAATTGAGAACCAGTTCTCACTTACAATGACAACCTAGTCAAAAGGCAAACAGGCATAAAACAAACAGCAGACAAAGCAAAGAAAACCTAAACAGGCGCAGAGGACATAATACCACCGCAAAGATTAACAGAGCAAACATCACTTCACAACATGTTTATGTCTGTGAGAGCATGGTTTCATGGGAATAAAAAAATGTAAATGTTAGTCTGGATTGAATTTGATTCCAGTCATTAGCAGTTGCAAACTGAAATGCAGAGCCACTTGTTTTGACAGAGCGTGGTTTACTTCCCTTATCAATGTTGGATACACTTTGAGTAAATCACATTGAATAATAAAAGAAAAACCCTGTAAGCTTCATAAAAGAGCAACTACAAAAGCAGAGGAGGGTTCACAGTGGAGTAGTCACAGGACAACCTGGGAAGTTGACCGGGGCACAACTACTTTAAACTTGCAATCAATCACGGAGTCAAATGGCAGTGTTGATGGAATGGCAAATAATGGGATTTCCATGGTAGCTGCACATCATCCTTGCTTGGCCACACAATCTGTGACTCAGGGCTGAAAACCCTGGGTGAATCCTGCCTGACTTGTTCATACTACATAGCAATGTCCTTTGTCAGCCTGAGTGGAACTGATGGACTGGTATTAAAACAGTAAAGGTGGTTGCGGCGTGGGGTGAGTGGGGTTGTAAGATACTCACCCATCCTCCCTGTTCGGCCACCCAGCTGCCCACACTGCTGTTGAGGAACCTCGCCATGGCGAGCTGCACCTTTTCTATCAGGTTCGGGGAAGTCTTCCTCACATAGAGACCGAGGGCGACCGACGCTTGGATCAGCTGCATTTCGGGAGCCACATTGGGCCTCTGGGCAACGTGGGACTGGCACAGGGACACCACGCCCTCTTCAAAGGCCACCACAGCCTGGGGGGAGGGGGGTGAACAGGAGGAAGCGGGGAAGAGTCAAGTCACGTTTATTTATATAGCACATTCACATCTACACGTATGCATTTCAATGTCTGTCAGATAAAAGGCAAGCGGGAACACACAAAGAGGGGCAGGATGAGTAAGAGAATGACGAAGAGGGCTTAATAACCACCTATCTTACCAGTCTTGGGTAACTTACAGGAACCATTAAAATGTTTGGGAAAGTGTGTCCAAACTTTTGACGGGAACTGGAAGTACCGTATTTAATACCACAGAAAAGGTGTGCAACTCTTACACTCTTACAAATTCCTAGGCGTAAATTATAACTCAGTAAATGTACTTCCTTATATGTAAAGTGTGAGAAACAAATTAGCCATCACTTCTTGACTCAAAACAAATACTTCTTAGAGAGCTGTCTTATACAATGATCAACTCTATGATGCTTTGTAGAAATTAAACATCTTTAGTGGTGGATCAAGTTGCTTACTCAGCCAACCACAAATGTCCTTTGTACCTAGATTGGTTTCCAGGAAAATGAAACTACAATTTCCAGCCAACTGCTTGATGACGGGTGTACATTGAACACATACAGCACACCTTAGTGAGATTTAGAAAAAAACATAATAACAGAATCACACCAGGCTGCTGTAGTGTTGTAGCTTCTTGGACCACCTTCACAAGTTCATCGACCATGCTTCTTTCCATTTTTTCCCCAGTGAAAGGAAGGGTTTGCAAAACAAAACAGCAGTGACAACTTTGTGCTTCCACATTTCATTGGGGGAGTCAAACACACACACACACACACACACACACACACACGTAGATGCTTAAGGGGTGTTTGTCCCCTATCAGTTAACATGTTATTAACACACACATATCCACATCCACCCCACAATCCATTTATCATGTTAGACGCACACAAAGATTACATTTTATTGTTATTACTAGGCCTAGATGACAGTGGCGCGTGCGCGTATGCGTGTACATGAATGCCTGTGTACATACCTGGTCTATTGCCGCATGTTGGAGGTTATTCATTAGAGGTCTGATTACATGTTCATCATAGTCATCGCCCAGTTCTCTCAGTTTCCCTGCTATCATATGCGGGTCAAATCCGTCTACAGAAACAAGCAAAGAGGGTCATAGTTGATTTTTTCCCACTTTTTTCTCACTTTCCCCCCCTCTCGAAATATAAAAAAAACAAGTTTGACTGGAGCACAAGAAGTACGACACCTGCTCATTAAACCTAGATAATACGTGCACTCTCGAGACTCACGCGCGAAACATGCTTTTGTTTTAGCTTAGTTTCCATAGAACAAAACGTTTATCCTTCTTTTGACACGCAATAGTAGATACAATATGCAGTCTGAAGACCACGCTGAGTATTAAGTCTGAGTCTGTTGTATACAATAATAACCTAATACATTATTTAGGTAGGCTACAGTTTTGCTAGCCGTTTTCTACACAGTTCGGTATAAAAACCTTACCGTGGTCTTCTGGTCCATCCACCTCAAGGCTGCATGGGGAACAAATGCTCTCTTCCTCAAAAAGACAGCTAATTATTTGAGACGTTTGAAACTCTATTTCTGTAACGTTAGGAGCCATAGCGTTCAGATGTCAAGTCGAAAAAACGATTGTAAAGACAGACGCTGGGGCACGCCTTGATTATATCGCTTACTTAGCCTTTTTCCTCTATCTCCGCAACAACATATGCCTTATCACATTCAATAGTAATAGGCGATATGTCCCCTACGCTTTAATTTTATGAATTTACCGGCGCGCTCGACTGAATGACTGAAGGTCTAGCCTAGCACACAAGCGGAGTCAATAAAGCAGGATGACGCAACCCTGTGTCTTCCTGAACAAATATTAAAATTACCCAACTATTGCTGACGTCACACTATACGTCACATTTTAACTACCTTTTTTATTGTAAAACTGCTTTTAAATGTTTTGCACTTAAAGTTTAGATGACATGAGATGGTGCTCAACCAAAATATGGTAGTTTATGGCCAAGAATATTTAAAAACATATTTTTAACAAGATGAGGCGTGTCATATCTGCGTCAGAGACCATGCCCTTTCTCCCTTTCATTCCATGCAGTTTACTATTAGGTTACTTGTAGAGTATTTCTCCTCCGGCAGGGGGACACATTTGCTTCATAATTGCCTATCAGTTTTACAGCTCACAAACGTGAACACAACGGAGACATAGAGAGCGGCTCTTCTAAATCGTCAGTTAATTTGTCTATTATTGGGCTGCGGCGACATTATCATTGATGACAATAATACAACTGCCTCTCTCTCGCTGCCAGTGACTTTGTTCAGATTTTCTAGTTGCTTCGGTGGCACTACGGGAAGACAGAGCTGATGGCTACTCACAGCCGACTAAATTTGACTCAGCACAATGCCACATGTTCTTTAGGTTTCAGCAAATGTCACAGTGATGTATTTCCACAGCAGAAGATTGCTGAGAACATTACTTAAAGCCAAAGGGCAAATAGGTATATGGTCTCATCACAGCAAATAGGCCTATACCCCAATCACCGCATATCTTTTTTTCTATATGTAAGCCTACGTTTCATGGTGATTATAACCAAAGCATTAGAGAACAACTATAACAACTTTAACTCTCTCTCTCTCTCTCTCTCTCTCTCTCTCTCTCTCTCTCTCTCACTCTCTCACTCTCTCTCATGGCATGATTGTCGCACCAGAAATCTAAAACTTCAAACACACGACATGGTCACAAAGGAGTCTGTGAATGAAGTCCCTGTCTATCTGTCTCAGTCACACACACACACACACACACACACACACACACACACACACACACACACGCACGCACGCACACACACACACACACACACACACACTTATGCAGAAAAACAAGAACTCAACAAGTTCTGACCTAATTTGATCAGTTTTATCAGCTGTCCATGGTTCTGAGGTTCAATTGATTAATTTTTTGTTTTCTCTCTCTCTCTCTCTCTCTCTCTCTCTCTCTCGCTCTCTATCTGTCTATCTATCTATCTAGCTCTTTATACTGCAATTACAAAACTATAACGGCTTGACTGTATATTAAGCTGTTTATTTCCCCACTGATTTGTCACTAAGTAGCCTAATGAAGTGTAACGAAAGGAGTTGACTGTCGACAGCCGTTATATATGTAAAATCATTGGAGGTAACAGTCTAATTCATCTATCGTATACTTTAAGCACTTGATGGAAACGAGCAGCCAACGGGAAGTTAATTTCCCCGCAACGTCATAACCCCCAGCTATAAGCGCTTATATGGTTCCATTTCGATTACCAGATGAGCGTGATTAATGAATTTGGTTGTTCAACGCACTATTAAGACATTTTGTTAATACCACACTAACTTTTTCATACTGTAAACAAATCGAATTTTTTCTTTATGCATTTTAGTATATAGGCTACTTGTAAAAAGTTAGGCAGATGAAAAATATATCGCTCTAAAATACCGACTCACCATTTAATAGAACATTGCGTCAATCCGTTAATGCAAACCGCAACACTCCCACCCCCCATCCACGAAGTCTCTATCTCTCTCTCTCTCTCTCGCTCTCTCTCTCTCGCTCTCTCTCTCTCTCTCTGGCTACACTTTACCTGTAAATTTCTCACTTCACTGCCAGCACAGCCGCGCGCCCTCTCTTTCTGCCACTGAGGACGCGCACTTTTGGAGCATCGGATTTCCAGCGTGGACTTCGAGATGCGGTGCTGCAAGTCTTTGGGACCTGGTTTTCTTGGGATCAGTCTTTGGATGACGCTGCTCATCAAAGGTAGGATTAAATTAATCAGTTTTCCCGGTCTCCACTGAAATCTGTGCGTGTCCGATGAAAAAAGACTCCACTGGCTGCAAAATGATTGGGGTTTGGGCTGAACTATAAAAACTGAAAAAAGAGCATTTAAGAAAACCCCGTATTTTCTGTCTTTGCCGTTTTCTGTGAGGTGTACATTTTAGGACTTGTTTTGGGAAGGACATGACTTTATCTATGAGGAACGTCAAGTTAGATCTTTCTACTAGATTCAAAATGTCCTTTTCTGTTGGTTTTGTGGATGGCTATTAGAATATGACTTTGTGTGAGTGATGAGAGGTGCAGGTTATAAGCGTTACGGTTTTTATAGTTATGTGATTTTATCATAGTGCATCAGTGCCATCTGGACACTTAAGTCTTTAACACAGCTGCAAGGCATTAGATGACTAGAGCCATTAATACAAGCTCTCCCTTTCTCTGTCTGCGTGCGTGCGTGCGTGTGTGTGTTGTGTGTGTGTGTGTGTGTGTGTGTATGTCCACAGCACTCAAATCTGTGGTGATTTGCAAGGGAGAAGGGGGCGTAGGTGCTGTGATGGATTGGAGAGTTAGACGGCGAAAGTAATGCAATGCTTCTGTCAGATGCTCAGGTCTCTCTCCATGTCTGCCATCAATGCCTCTCCCTATGGCGGGGATGACTCTCCATACCACACCAGTCTGTCGTTCATGCTCCCGTTCCATGGCGAGGCTGACACTACAGAACCCACCAGGCTGCCCTCCATGTTCCAGCTCCATGGCTGAAACCATATGACTCAAACTAGTCTGCCGTCCATATATCGCTCCATGGCAGGGAAGAAACTACATGACGCACACCAGTCTGCTGGTCCGTTTTATTTGACAGACTTATTGGTTTGAAGTTACCTCACAAAAACAACTGGATTTGACATTTCAAAAAGAAAAAAAAAGTTTAGACTAAATGGGCTCTGAGATTCTGTTGATTATGATTTTTCGTCGTCATGGAGCTCTGTTGATCAATGATTGGTGTGACACCTGTCCATAATACCAGCTCCACAGTTAATACCAAACCTCACTCCTCTCCCTCTCACCCTCACTCTCACCGTCACTCTCATTCACTGTCTTTCTTTCTCAATCCTCCTTTTCTCTCTGTCCTCCTGTTATTTTCATTATCATATTTTCTTTGTTTTGACATGTCTGTTAACGTTGGGTGCTCAGCATTGTAAATAATATGAACAGATTCAATGTGTGTATATTCCTAATATGCGTGACATGCTTGCATGCTGAGAAAGGTTTCTGTGTTGCGCACAGAGAAGAGAACCAACGATGTCACATTGGTGCTTATCTCTGGATTAGGATGAGAGACTACGGAGCTTTTAGAGCGTAGACTGAGCAGTTATATGCGTTCTATCATCTGAATGGGTAGTCGGTTCTCTTTACACCATATAAACTCACTCTGCCCTGCATGGCCAAGCAGCAACTATACATGCAGTATGGTGTCAATGAACCTATGGATGTAGCTGTATGTGTGTGTGCGTGCGCGCGCGCGCTTGTGTGTGTTTGTTTGAATGTGCGTGTCGGTGAATGAGCGTGTCTGTGTGTTTGTTTGAATGTGCGTGCGTTTCTGTGTTTGAATGTGCATGTCTGTGAATGTGCGTGTCTGTGTGTTTGTTTGAATGTGCATGTGTCTGTGTGTGTGTGTTGGAATGTGTATGATCTTCTAGTGTCTATTTAGCTGGGAAGTCACATTATGATGTAAATGATGCGTTTAGACAAGATAGTCGCTTTGTCAGCTGCTCCGAAACTCTGCGCGCGCACACACACACACACACACACACACATACATACTATAACATACATAGTCACAAGTACGCATGCAAACACACACACCAAAGTTTTTATAAGCGTTGAGTCAGCAGAAGATAGCCGCAGCGTCTGAACGTCCTCATGTAATATTGATACTTTGCATCATTGTTTCATCACATCTCACCCTCCTCCTCTTCCTTTGCTCAGTCCTTCTTATTGCTTTCCTTTCCTTCCGTCTGTCATTCCAGCCATCTGCCATTTGTTCCCTCGAACCAGACTTCTTTCTCTCCCTCTTCTTTCCCTTATCTGTGGTACAAATATAAAGATCGTTCTTTCCTTCTTTGTTTGTTTGTTTGTTTGTTTCTTTCTTTCTTTCTAATAATTTATTATGTTTCTAGCTGTCATTTAGCTCCTAGAAGTTGCCTTGGGATAACAGTGGACTCAGCTGAATGGGACATATAAATGTCATCACTTATTTATGTGGACATTTGTATGTACATATTTGAATTAGAATGTTGCTGATGCTGTTGCTTATGTCAAATAAAAACATACAACAATCCTTAAACTAGATTATAACTACTATTAATCAACCAATGACTGCTAATGGAAGTAAGGTTTCAACCTATCAGAGGTTCCCATCAGATTGTTCAGCGTGCTTAGCGTGACCTCCGTGACCTTTCTAGTATTAGCTCTAATACGGTGTCAGTGATGGGTTATTGATCTGGTATTGATCCGATATGTAAACTATCTCCTGGGGGCAAATAGATGTGGCATTTCCCCATGACGATGGGCAAGTTTGGTGATGGGGGAGGATTAGGGCTATTACAGTAACAATAAAGAGTTATAAAAATGAATACCCCGCTGTCATGGAAATGCTACCCTTTGGGTTTCCTGAGCTGTCCACACTGTCGTCAAATACTCCCTCTATCCTAACGACTAGAAAACAACTGTTTAAGACTAATAGAGAGAGAGAGAGAGAGAGAAAGAAAGAGAGTGAGAGACGGAGAGAGAGAGAGGATAGGATAGTTACCCACAGGTTGGCAGAGAAAGTTAAGGTAAGCTTAAAAGTTCGATAAGTTCTCCAGGGCCACTAAGACAGAGGTCAGTGTAACAGCATGGGGGGGGGGGGGGTATATATATTATATGAATTTGATACTCTTATGGGCTGGATAAATCTGACTATGTTCTAAATATTACTATTCACCATTTCAGACTACTTATTTGTATCGTTGCAGCATAGCTGAGCCGGAGAGGTTTCAGGAGGTGGTTATTCAGATAGTTCAACCTCGTGAATTAGAACAGACAGCGCCAGGTTGAGATGCAGGAGAAGAAGTGGAACAAAACAAGTGTTGCTTTAATCTCAACCTCTCTGTTCTCTCATCACCACGCATGTTAACTTCTTCCCCATTTTAATTAGTCAAACAATTAAAAAAATCACAGGGAGCGGCTTCACTATACCTCAGCGCCGAGTGTAATAATTGTTTATACGTTTTTTATTACGTTACTGCTTTCTCTGTGGAATGGCTGAAGACAGCTTTATCTAGCGTCAGAGAAATGCTTTCTAATCAGTCACCAATCAGACGAGGTTTAATACCTTACCGCAATAAAAACATTAGACAGGTGCAGAATGGGGAGCGGCAGTGTGTTTTCTGCTGAAGGCAGTATGTTTGTGTGTGTGTGTGTGTGTGTGTGTGTGAATGCATAGCTTTGTGTAAACTAGTTATTTGTTTTCTGTGCAGTTTGTGTGTGCGTGTGCGTGTGTGTCGCGTGTGTGTAGTGTGTGTAGCGTGTTTGTGTGAGTACAGTGTGTATAAGAATTCAAAGCACTGTGTAGACAGACTCTTTTGGTCCCCCATGCAGTTTGTTATTTGTTTTCATTGCATTGGTTGTATGACTGTGTGTGTGTGTGTGTGTGTGTGTGTGTGTGTGTGTAGGTTTTGAATGTAGTCCCTTGAGCAGTTGGTGTGTGGGTGGGTGTGTGTGAGAGCGCTTGTGTTTTGTCTTCTGTGTGACCTCCAGCACAGTGAGTCGTCCTGTAACTCTCCTCATTACTATCTTAATGGAGCACTTAGAGCAGTGAGCCAACCCGATACACACACTCACACACACACACACACACACACCACAGAATACATATTTTTTACTGCTTCACTCGCGCACACACACACACACACACACACAAACACACCACAGAAAATACTTTTTATTGCTTCACTCGAGCACACACACACACCATAGATTACCCTTTTTACCACTGCAACTAAAACACACACACACACATGCACAAACACAAACATAACACAGAAAATACTTTTTATTGCTTCACTCAAACACACGCACACACACACAAACACATCATAGATTACCCTTTTTACCACTGGAACTAAAACACACACTCTCTAACACACACACTTTTCAATCTCACTGCCCTTGTCTTTCATCTATCGCCTCGTCTACATATTATGTGAAAGTGGAAAGGACGAAAAAGTAAAAATCACCAGAGTGTAAGTGTGTGTTCATATGTGCATATATGTATGTATTATGTCACTGTGATCGTATTGTGCACATGACTAGTTTGTGTGTATGTGTGTTTGAGTGTGTGTGCGTTTGAGTGTGTGTTGGTGTGTTAACCAGACCGTGCCTTCCAGAGTGCAGCAAAGTATGCATCCTGATTCTTACATCCAGCTCAGTATGAAAACAGCCTCATTACAGCCATAGCAGTCTGCCTATAAGGTATCACTCTACACAGACAGGGCCAGACTTTGGGATGACTTAACGATAGCCTTGGCTTTTAACAACATGCTGTCAACATGTTGAATCAGATGAAAAACATAAAGAAATGTTATCCGATAGATTGCACTGTTTTTAATCTCAATTTGACTGGGCAGACTCCTTTAGGCTAATATCAACCCAATCTACAAACTGGAAGGGGTGGGAGTGTGTACCTTAGAGAGCTTTTACTTCAGCTCTCATCTTTGTCTTTAGCTCATTGGTTGAGGTCTCTTGTACATCATGTCAGACTGAGGGCTGGATTGGCTGCTAAGCCCAAGGATTATTATTATTTTTTGAGTCATTCATACTCATATAGCAGACGCTTTGGATGTTTTGATGACCAAGTGGCTAGGTGATTTCATTAATTTTGATAAAGATCTCTACAGACATTGCTGTGTAATCAAAGTGTGTGTCCTTGAGTGTATACTTCAACTAACCCTATGATAGGAGGACATTGGACGAGTAAAAAAGGAGAGAGAGAGAGGGAGGATCGATGGGAGGTGCAAGAGGCTCGAGGGATGGTAGGTGATGTTAGTCTGGCCAACAAACACATCATCCTAATCACCTAAGACACCCTGTTAGACACTCTGCCAGCTCACTCCTTACACCTAAAACTTCATGGCAAAAAACAGCAACTGAATTGTTGCATTTACCCCTAATGTATGGCAGTGGTAGTAAACACACTCCATAGCCATTATTTGAGAGAATCCTCCCTTTGAAAGATATTTTTTGGTCTGCCAGAATGAATATGAACCCAAGCTACATGAGAAGTCTAAAGTTAGAACTGCAATTTTTTTTTGGCATTCAAGAGATTTGAAAAAGGGGGAAGACAAGGACGCAATTAATTGAATTGGACTGCAGCCCTAGAACAAAGCCGGCCTCATTCCAACACACTGTGTAATGACTGCACCTGCAACAGTACCACACACACACACACTTTCCTGCAAAGTGCTAAGTTTTAACGGATTGTAACAGATCCATTGGCAGACAGATACAGGTAAAACAAATACTCTTAAGTTTTCAGCCCAACAAAAGGAACATTAACAACCAGGCACTCTAAAAGTCAATCGCAAAACACAGTCAAACGTCTGTCCGTCTGTCTGTGGGAGGGAGCTTATATGCAGAGGTCAATAGGCAACAGGTGCAAACAATCAGTGGTCAGGAGACATGGAACACTCGAGTAAAGATGTGGGGGTGACTGCTATCAGCATATTTCTTTTTTTTTTCTCAAAACACAGGATATTGTGTTGTAATATCTATTATGTCATAATCCCAGATGAGCACTTTAGAAACTAATATTTTAGAAGGGATTTGGGTTGAGAGCAGATTATGTCATTTAGGTTTTCTAGTGGGCTCCTTTTTCCTCACGTTTTGTTGAATGACTAGCAATGACGTCTCAGAACCACCCCCATCTGTATATACTCTCAGCACGGCCAATACAACTAATTATGTAACTATATTAAAACACAGTGGGATTACAATTACTGTGATTTACACGCAAGTAGTGTAATTGTGCATTGTTAAAAATACATCCACAACTGTTTTATTGTTGCAATTCCTCAGGCTCCCAGCAGGGGGAGAACCAACGCAGACTGTACAAGAAGCTGATGGCAAATTACAACCGTCTGGAGAGGCCAGTGGTTAATGACTCCACAGCCATTTTGGTGGAACTGGGAATGACCCTACTGCAGATCATTGACGTGGTGAGGAAGCACACACACACTGGGAATACATTGAGCTAGCCTATCACCCACACTGGGAATACATTGAGCTACACTTTGGCAAACACTGGACAGATAGAGCAACCTTATGACACACTGTGAACACATTGATTTACTATACAACACACACTGTGAATGCATAAATGTATTGTTTAAACCCACTGTGCGAATAAACGGACCTACTATGTACAACACATTGACTTAGTGTACAACACAGTATGAAAACATTGATCAGCGATCTGCAGGAGTATGGAAAGATGTTACTTTTCAGGTAGAAAGGTAAATTTTGCTGCTGAGCTTGCACCAAAGCCTTCAGGAATAAAGAAATCCCACAGTCTCCATAAAGCCTCTCTTTTTGTTCATTTTTAATATCAGGCCATGCAGAGAGCAGATATAAATTGGTTGAGGGTGGTGGCTCTGAGACGTCAAAGCTCACCATTGAGCCTTCAGGAGATGTCTTGAGCTCAATTCAACAGAGCAATCGAGAAGGAAGATGTCCACATGACATTTCTGCTCTCTGCCCAAATGTAATTATGGCCTAAAGGATATTTTAACACCACATCCTATGTATTTTTAAATGACTGTATAACACACTCAGGAATTTTTTTAGACTAGATAGAGCAAGTACAGCTGTTAGCCTGCCTTATTTGACTAAACTCATATTTAGGAATGACTGAAATTAAATGACTTATCTTATGATCATAGATAGCTTTGGTGATATTGATTTACCTGTAACTTGACTTCAACAATTTCTAATTATTTAAACAAAGATTTATTTTTGTTTATTGGATGTATAGCGTTGTATCATTTGACTTCTAATGATGATTTATTTTTACCAATAAAACAGCTGCAAATGAAAAGAACATTATAAGATGTCTCAGCCTCTCACATCCACTAGGCACTGGATAAACACTTCAGATGAGTGTGTTTGTGTGAATCGCATTGCCTTATGCAACAAAATGCTTTGCGGCTGTTCAATAACCCTCTTTGATTTAGTTCATATTTTCTCTTCATAAATATAACACAACCCAAATAATTCCACACCATACAAACACACACACACAACCCAAGAAGGGAAGGGAATAGGGATCGCTCCCCGTTCACACACACCCTTCTTTGGTTAATCCACTGTGTGTCTGTGGTCTGCTGCTTTTCTCTGAGTGTTTCGGCAGATGAGTTGCGGAAGAACGAGATCCACTGAGAAAGTGCATAATGTTCTTCACCCCAGTCCTGTATGGCGACTTCCTCTTCATCAAAGATCTCTCTGCCGCTGTTCTCTCAAACTGTCAGCGCGTTGAACCCCTCTGAACAGCAGCAGTTGTTGTACTTGTTGTAGCGTAAATGGAGCATGTCTAATGTCAGATGATGGTGATTGTATATGTGTGTATGTCACAGTAAGCCATGCAATACTAGACTAGGCCAGACCAGACCAAACTAGACTAAAATAGAGTTTACATAAAGGAGCTTCGGTCACAGTTCAGTTGTTTGGCTTGGATCAGCAGAAAATGGATGGCTGGATTGGTTTTGCTCTGTTTTATAAGGAATTATTTCTTTTTGAATAAATAAATAATAAAATGTGGTTCGGTCCCAAAATGTAGGCCTGAGATGAGGTTTGATCCATGACATGTCACCAGTGTTCTCGTAATTAGTTTGTTTCAAATACTGAAATATTACTACATGCATTGTCATGCTTTTGTGTGTGTGTTGTTTTTTGATCAGGACGAGAAGAACCAGGTTCTGATGACCAACGCCTGGCTACAACTGGTACTACTACTACTACTACTACTACTACTACTACTACTACTACTACTACTACTACTACTACTACTACTACTACTACT
>JAVQIZ010204648.1:0-33774 GCA_036023535.2 Galaxias brevipinnis
AGTCTACAGCTCACCCTGGATGAGCAGCGTCTCTGAACTGCCCTGACTTGTCCTGAAGCCACACTAGCGTTGTCTTGCCTGTATGCTTGGGGTTGTGCGGAAAAGTGAACCTTCACCCCAGTCCAAAAAGTGTGTTGTCTCTTTAAGCTCCCTTCTGTGCTTGGCTAAATCCATTCATTCCTCCGTTCTGACCTCAGGTCTTCCTGCCCCTACCACTTAGAGGCACCCCCATGGCATGGTGAGTAGCAGTTACCAGAGGCACCCCCATGGCATGGTGAGAAGCAGTTACCAGAGGCACCCCCATGGCATGGTGAGTAGCAGTTACCAGAGGCACCCCCATGGCAGGGTGAGTAGCAGTTACCAGAGGCACCCCCATGGCATGGTGAGTAGCAGTTACCAGAGGCACCCCCATGGCAGGGTGAGTATGAATACTTTGAATCCTTTGATCAAGGTCTATGTGAATTTCTTAATTGAATCTCAATGCTTGACATTTGAGCAGATTTTTGATGTTTTCAATTTTCAAACTACACAATAACGTTTTCAAAAGGGACACGAGCTCTTTCTAAAGTCAAAGGAGTAATGTAATTTGTCTATTTGTTTTGAAGATACAATTTGTCATCAATCAACTCAGAACATAGCACACAATACAAAAACGTAACAGCAGAGAACATTGACTCACCTATTGGTCGTCAGGAATGGATGAAAATCATCAAGAAGTAGGACATGGGGGAAGAAAAGACAAGGAAACCATTAATACAGGATTTTGGTGAAAGGACGTTGAAGAGCTTTGGCTCTGACGCATGCAAAGCAGTGGTAGGGAGGTCCAGAGTGGTCATGGGAAAACCCTCTCTGGAAAACGTCATTCCAGAGAACACACACCAGACGGTTAATGAAGAAAAGGTAAACACAACCAAAGGGAAAGGAAATGGAGACATGTTGGGGAAGAAGAGAAGAGACCGCACGCAAGCCCAGCGGTGACAGCTAGGGAGAGATCTTGATTGTTGTTAGTGACAGCACACCCTCAAGTGAAACGCACACCGTTAATTGTGACAACATTCCCATGTTTTCAAAACCCAACAATGCGTTTGTTTGTTTTTAAAACGAAGCCAAGCCAATCCACTTTTGGGCCGGTGCATAGCGTTTTGATTAAACCCAAGTGTTAGTTGGTGAGTCAGACACTCTTCGTCTGGAGTGAACGAGAAAACAGGTTCCGAGTCATTCTTAGACATGCACATTAGGACCACTGCAGGGAATGGGCACACTACTGCCCCTAGTCGTCAACACAGCCGCCGCAACAAACCTTCCGTGGCGGGGGTGTCCGTGTTCGTTTCCGGGGGGTCTGTGATGCTGGGGAAGAAGGGTTTGGCTGCAGGGTTCAGCCCAGAACCTGTAGGTGAGGAAGGGCTTTCGAGTGGGGAAGACCTTTTAGCGCTTGGAGAGGTGGGGCTCCGGGAGGCGGGTGAGGAACGAGACTTCTTGGACTGCTTCTGGGCCGATTTGGCCTCTTTGTGCTCCTTGGGGTGGAACTCTTGAGCTGTGGTCTTGGGGGAGCGGAGAGGGGCTGGGCTCGGGGTGTCAAAGGCTAGGCCTAGAGGCAGGGAGTGCTCCGGAGATGAGACGTCGCTAAAATTGAACGACTGAATACTGCTGTCGTTGTTGTTGGGGGAGTCATTCAGAAGCCAGGAACCATGTGAGGGGGTCAGAGGTGGGGCAGAGGCTATGACCTCATCACATTTCTCAATAGGAGACGGGCCAGGGTTTGGGCCCTGCCCGTAAGACACTTCCACAGAGGACATGTGGTCCAACAGGATGCCCGGCTCATTCTCTGGAGATAAAGGAGGAGAGAATGCAACTGTGGCATTGCCCACGCCGGCGCTTTCTGACTCCATCAGCAGGTCGTTGTAGCTCGAAGAGAACGTGTCGTCCGCACACGGTACTGTCGGCAAGTTGATTTCATGCGTGGGGGGCATGGTGAAGGGGGCTGCAGTGGGCTTGAGCTCAGAGCTCAAGACGAGGGACGGGGAGATGGCCGTTAGGGAGAGTAGATCCTGGGAGAGGGATGGAGGGATGAGGCCTTGGTCTGGGTCCGGGTCCTGGTTGGGGCTGTGGCCCATGCTAGGGAAGGGGTTCTTCTCTGGAACTTGAGGAGCTGGAGAGGGGACAAACGGCTCTGCCAGTACCCCCCACTCTTCAGGCAGCTTTTTCCTACTCTTTCCCCTGCGTCCCCGGCCTCCACTTCTCCCGGGCTCCTCCTGCTCCCAGACACCGTCTCCGCCCTTGTCTTTCTGCGGAGACGCTCTGAGGTGGCCGTCACCCTCCAGGCGGGCGGTGTTTTCGCCGTGGGGCTGAGCGTCTGGAGGATAACCCAGGTTCTCCAGTTGATCGTAAGCCTCGTCTTTGGACCTCCTCTTCTTCTTTTTCTTCTGCTGCTGCTGCTTGCGTTCGGAGCCCTCGGCCTCCCTCTCCTCCGCTCGGGCCGAGGCAGAGTTTTCTCGTTGAGGCCAACCGGAATCGGGTGGGTCCTCGGGGCTGGCAGCCAGGTGGCTGGCATGGCGACTAATCACCGTGGAGACACTAGGGGTGAAGGGGAGGTCAGTGGGAAGGCAGGCCTCGTCGGACCAGCATTCACCCTGGGAACCTTGTTTTGAATAAAGAGGGAAAATAGTTGACGTTTAATGTGTGCGCACACAAAAACACATAACTGCCTTTTTTAATGTAAGTGTAAAGACGTGTAAATAAATTGGGCACTCAGAAATATAACATTCCTAATGTGGTGTGTGCAGTGCGTGGATTACTGTAAATGTGAGTATGCAATGGAATTGTAGGTCTGAATGGAAATTGAGGCTACTGAGTCAGTGCTGCCGTAGGGCAACACTGTGTGGCAGCTACGCATCATGTGACTCAGGTTTATTCAAAAGGAGAAATACTATCTGTTTAAATAACAAAAGCTAGCAGGAGTAAGTGGAAGTAGGACAGTAAACAAAATCAGAAGGGTGTGCACTCTCCTAAAGTACACACACGTCACACCAAAACGTTTGCAAAAACGAAAGGGCAGGGGGCATCTAATAAGGTCAGTAATGATTCAAATAACTTCTTTCTCTCATACTTTTTGGGGGAATAATGATGTTGAACTTAGAAGGGATCAGATGTCTACGGCTGGCACTATTCATATGAGAAAGAAGGGATGAGGATAAAGAAAAAAAAGCCAGCCAAATGGGAGGCTAGGGGATTGGGAGACATGATTAGGCCCACCCATTAAAAGACAAAGACAGATTGGCCCAGTTTGACTCAGGCTTTTACTTACTCTTCATGCCACGTGGAAGGCCTCTCTGCCAGTCCACTCAAGAGTTCTGCTCTCTTGAGGACCACATATTAGAAGCTTTTAGAGAAGCTGTGCCATCGGTTAAAATGTATGGCACATGAGTTGTAGTTCTTAGTCCATGCATGGAAGTTTCCTTCCCACAAAAGTGGGGACTGCTGCATTTGGAATCATCTACAAAGCTTTTTTTCATAAAGCTAGCATAATGCTTTGCTATGCTTAATGTGTTCAATGTGCCCGATACATATTTAGCCATCTCAATGTTTATCTTTCTCCCTGAGGCTCCCAATCTGCCTGCTGCACAGTCATTAAGAAACAGATTACATGACATGCACTTCTTCAGATTCGCATATCGATTCATACAGCACACACACTTGAACATGCAAGCACACACACACTTCTCTGTAATGGCAAAGTATGAGGCCTCAGCTTTGTGGCACAGTGCACCCCATGGGATCTCACTGGTATTGAAATGAATGATAGCGGGCATAAAATACAGACAGCATACTCTGTAGCATCAGAAATCTAGTGAAAATAATTGTGTCCCTGTGGGGACAGAAAGTGCAACAGTGAAACATCTGTTTTGAATTTTACCCCAGGGCTACTAGAAACTCTGCACAGAAAAAATCATCAGTCAGTTGATGCAGAGCATTAAAACAGGAAATGTATTGACTCCTGGGTTCCTCCTCACCTATGGACATATCCAGGGGGCACTTGGCTGCTTGGGGCTCTGAGGCCGAAGGGGACGCTGGGGGTTTCTGGGGCTCGGCAATGCTTGGAGGTCTCTCAGGAAGCATGGCCGCCCCCACCTCCATCTTCACACTGTGCCCCAAGGCTGGCGGGGGGAGACCTGCAAGACAAAAAGGCAGACAGATGAGAACCATTTTTAATCTTGCTCAAAGGAGATGGTCCTCCTAGATTACATTCGCTGAGACAGACAAGTGAAGCAATCAGAATGCTTAAGAAGGAGCTTTGATTCCGGAGACAATGTCTCAGCTAGAGCACCAGCTGTCAGGCTGTAGTCTAATATTCCAGTAATTGGAGAAGGACCAGTGAACAGGCAACTATTAGTCATCAAGCGAAGGAGGTAAGCACAAATGATCCCTGGGCCATTAACCACAGCATTGAGACAAAAGTTCAAAACTACAACCTTTGGTAGGTAAAAGGTATGATCCATTTAAGGATTCTCGATAGATTATATGAACTAATTATTTTTCATTTTGCAAAATGAGGACAGCCTTATGATATAGAGTGAGTTTAATACAATGGAAATGTCAGGTCGAAAGAGGATATGAGTCACACGAAACACTAATGAAAGGTTTGTACGTCTGTTGCTGGATGGAAAAACCAAAGGGAAATAGTTTCCGGCCTAGCGTTATCGATCCAAGCAGCAGAGCCATGACTCAGACTTAACAGTTCATAATATCAGAACAAAGCCTCCATTAGATATCCCATGAGATTTTACAGGCTATAAGTGGTGTCAGAAAGCAATTGAGGAAAAATAAGGGGCGGGTACTATGCATGTTTCAAAGTCAAAGTTTGCTTGCATGTGTATGCGTTCTTGGGGGAGCTTTTAGTGTGGGTGTGTGTCTGCGCGTCTGCCCTAAGCAGTGATTCAGACGCACTGAGATGACAAATCTGATTAGGTTGCAGTTGGGTTGGATCTGCCGAGACTTGCGAGACACACAGCTAAGCCACAACTTATACTGTACTATCATAAACTAGGCCACCAACAGCAAAGAGCCCAGTGCACAAATTACAAATATGGAATCTTTCTCACACACAGTAGTTGATCAAGGCTTACAAATTATAACTTACACTGTTTATTTCCTTGGATATATGCAATTGTTCACCTACTACATTGTAGTTCATAGTCTAATAAAATGGTGTACATAGTCAGGAGTAATTACTATTGCCAGGCCCATTATGAGCCTTAAATATATATATATATTTTAAAAAAAACTTCTTTAATAACATTTTGGCAACTGGAAAATTATGGTGCTCATCCTTGTTTGTCCAGTATGTAACAAAAGACAGGGTATTGTTAAGCAGAGTTGCTCCACCTGAAAAGGCTCCCATCAGTTCAGTGTCCATCATCTGGGAAGGGATGGCCTGGGAGTCTAGCTGATCAGGATAGCCAGCCATGGAGCCTGGTTGAAGAGAGGGGGAAAAGCAGAGGACAGATATGGATAAATCATCTCCAAACTTTTCTGGCAAAGACTTGAGAATCTCTTGTAAACGAACAGCTTCATACTGTCTTGTCCATCACCATCAACAATATTTTAAGCCCCTTTCAGTCTGGGTTGAGAGCTGGTCATAGTACTATTACAGCAGCCATTCTTGTAGTAAACATTACAGTTACGTCTCCTAATGATAAGAAACATTATGCGGCTCTGTTTTTTGATATGTCAAAGGCTTTTGATACAGTTAATCTCAAATTATATATGGATAGATTAGCCACGGGATTTGATGATGCATCTTTTAACTGGTTTCAAGACTACCTCTCTGATAGAACACAGTGCATACATGCTAAGTGTATGAAATTGAAGAGTGTAGAAACAAAGGTGTGCCACAAGGTTCCGTTTTAGGTCCTACATTGTTTACACTTTATTTGAATGTTCTTTTTCGTTCAATACGGTCAACTCCTTCATATGGGAAGGCTCGAAGGGCACGTTTTTTCATAAACCTAATACCAGAGTGCCTTACTGTTAAGGCCAAGGAGATATTGTGTGTCTCGCAGCACCTTGAAGTGCCGACCCTTAAAACGAGTGTGCATGAGTTCTCTCTGAAGAATGCCATGCTTCAGGGTCAAGAGCACAGCTTCTGTGTCTGTGACAAAACCTTTTTTTCTAGCAACTATAATCTCAGAAGGGAGACGTCTCTGAGTGGCTTTGGTCACCTCGAGGACTTTACTGTTCCTACAGTTAGAGCTACTTGTAGCACCACAGCAGTGGCCCGAAGGTTAGCTTGCATTTGTGCGAAGATAACTAAAAAGGTATTTTTTTCACTTTGAAGACGCCTTCAAGTTTTTATTTTCGTCAAGCAAACTGTATTTTGACACTCGGTGCTTCTAGCAGAAATTTGTTGGTCTCAGTAAATTGTTTTTTGCCGCTCCAAGCTAGCTTTACCCCTTGTGGGCAGTTGCTAGCACGCATGCTACTGAGCAGCTAAGTGGTAGCTGGGGCATGCCACACTCAAAGAGAAGGAGACAGGCCCTGGGAGGAAGATGGTTTCAGAAAAGAGGGCGCCCTTAGGGCTTCCCCACAGGAAGGAGTATCCCTCCACTCACTCAAAGAATCTGGTTATATACATAACCTTACGGTTATTTGTGTCGCTGTAAAAGACTGTAAAGTGCATTTCTACTCAGATGATACCAATCTTTATTCTTGGGCACCATCCATACAGGCAATATTAAGCCTTTACAATGGAATTTCATTGTGCAAATAAATCTCGTAAGAGATCCGAGATTATCCTTCATACATCAGACTAAATGTATGCTTCTCTCAAGGGCAAAACATTTAGGTCATAAGGCATATATTTGCCCCCTACATGGAGCCTAAATTGAGTGTGTTGCAGTAAACAAATACTTTAGAATTGTATTAGATGAGGAGTAGTTTAAGATGCATGTGCTTGAACTCACAAAAAAGGTGAAGATCAGAGTATCAGACTCAAGGAAAAAATCATGCTTTTCTCTTGAAAACAGAATGGCAATTGTAAAATCAACCCTCATGTCAGTCGTGGATTATGGTGATATTGTGTACATATGCATGCAGCCCCAACTATTTTAATGTCCTTTGAATTGAAAATAGAGCAATTTGTTTTGGTTGAACAGTAAAAACTATTTAAAGAGTTAAAGAATGTTCTTGTTTTGGTTGAAACCTAAATAGTAAATATTGCCAAGCATTGTATTTGATTATTTGTTTCATGTTTGTTTAATTATTAATTTATATACATATAAATTATACATACACATACACATTCATTATTATATATAGTATATATATATATATAGAAAAAGAGACCTAGTCGGTAACACCTGTATAAAGAAATAAAATACTAACAATAAATTAAAAGCAAATGGTTCCGACAAGACAATATGGAGAAAAGGCTTGAGGGGATGATAAACACGGACAAACAAGGTCAGTCGAAAGTGTGAGAGAGTGCATCAACGAGAGAAAGGAAGAGAAGGGGAAAACAGAGAGTTAAAAAAGAGGGACTGAAGTCAACATATACGTTTCACGTCATGCAAGTAGCCAAATGAGTTTCCCTATGCTGTGTGCTTACAATTTAGGTGAGAACATACGTCACAAGTTTCACATGCACGAGCTGTAGCTTCTTTTCTAAAGACTAGGAAAGGTTTGAGAGAAGCCATGACGTCTGGCTTAAACATGTGGCAGATCAGCAGGAGCGTATTGAGGTCTTACCAGAGAGGAAGTCTGCCGCCAAAGCCTGCTGGTCTATCGAGTGTGGTCTCACTTCACCTTCTGGCTTTGGATGTGTCACTGTTATCTGTCCCCCTGGTGTCACTTTAGAACCTGCAGTGGTGGGATCAGAGGCCATCTCAAATTAGTTCCCTGTTTTTGATGACAAAGTCTCTCATGGCTACTACCTACAGTTGGAACAAAAATAAACACGTAAACAACCCACTCTATCACACAGCCTACAAATATACTCACCTCACAGAGCAAGTAAATAACTCCGGCATACCAACAAACAAACAGAAAATGAAATGATGAAATCATGGAGTGGTGGATTGGTTAGCCCGTGTCCTGTTCTGTCTCCTGTGCAGCCTTAGCTGGATGCGTGCCGCTGTGAACTCACAGACCTCGCGCACCGATCTCAGTCAGCAAGTCTAGGCCGTCGTGACGTTTCACTGTCTGCGTCTCGTTCGGTCCCCGGCCCACGAGCTCACCCCACCTCCCTGCTCCCCCTCACGCTTAACTCCAGTATACAGGCCTTAAGTTGGCTTGCTGATCCAATGTGGCTTTCAGTTCTGCCCACGTAGGAGGCCGGGGGAGGGGAGGGAGGGGGGACCCTCGGCACCCTTCCCAAAAAACACCCTCCCACTGATCGCTCCCACCCCGATTTCCAACAGCCCAGCAGCATCCACAGAGGGTGACAGTGAGCCAAGCCGACAGGTCAATCCCTAAGGTCGCAAAACACTTCCAAATATCAGACAAGTACAGGGGTGGGGCTTATGCATGTTTGTGAGTGAGTCTGTGTCGGGTTGGGTCTGTCTGTGTCTGTGTGTGTGTGTGTGTGTGTGTGTGTGAGAGAGAGAGAGAGAAAGAGCATGTTTGTGTTTATCTGTGTGTCATTTGGACTCGGTATGGGACACAATGTTCTCTAACTGCAGGGTCAGTGATTTATTTGAACACAGCGGCACAGCAATGCTTGTCCTAACACGTCCCCGACCCCTCAGTATGTAAGAGCACGTAGCTCCGCATGGGGCTCGTTCAAACGCTACTTTCTAATACACCTATTCTGAACACATTAACGCACGACGACACAAATAAGATGGGACACAGGTGGCATAGGAACACCAACATGTTTTATCTAGCTATATACTGCGCTAAAACAATGAAAGACCTGGGAGAAGTGGATGACTTCATATTTTTGGTGGTACTGTCCAAGGTGCTGAAGTCAAACTGTACAGCTTTGAAAGGACTATTCTACTAAGCCAGTGAAAGAAAACGTAAGTCTCTCAGCAACATGTATAATTTCAACTTCTTTTTAAACCCAAACTTCTTTAATGAAAACCGTCAAACCCAAACAGAAACAGTTTTTCTGTAGTCTCTTTTTTAGGCTAACTGTACGACATAATACAAAATATGTAGGTAAATATCTTTTGACACAGCATTCCATGTAAACAATAGGCAATGCTGTAGGCAATAACGTCAATCCTTTTTCAAATGGGTAACTTCGGTTACTTTGACATCCTGTAATTAAATCGCAGGTCCTTCAATCGATTTTAACACCTTCATGATTCCTCTCTTTCTCGGTTGGCTTTACTATCATATGGAAAGGAGAGCACTTCCCCCTCAGTGTGAGGTGGGAACAGTCAACAACACATTGGACGTCTCACATAGCAATAGCCTTACACACCAATGGCCTCACACACCCCAATAGCCTCACACACCGATGTTCAAAAGGAATTATGAGGACAACCATTGCTTAAAAACAACACACTCTCCCTAAGACTGTTGGCAAAGGGTCATTTGAATAACGGCACTCTGGGAAGAGGTGTCAGCCAAAAAGCCTGGAGGACCAATCAAAGTGTAAGTTAGTCGAACTAACAGTAGAGTGAGTCGGCCATGGAGTGAGGGCTGAAACTAAAACAGCAGTACCAAGGCCACGCCCGGTAAAAACAACAGGCCATACACGTAACAGCAACATGTACTGTAGTGCGGGCATACAGTGAAACATGAAGTGTGTTTGTGTCTGCGTCTCAAAGGCTGTCTGTCTGTCCGTTGGCAGTGAGTGTTTGTCTTCAAAGTGTGGACCCCTGCCGTCACACCGTGCGGTGCGGTCAGTTCTCCTCCGGAGGGCACAGGGGGAGGCGACCGCGGTGACCTCTCATGGTTGCGTAACAGGCAGTGATGGAGACCTCGAGTTGAGCCCACAACGACACAATGGGCACGTCTCGGGGCGCCACAGACGCTCGTCCGTTGAGCCAATGTGATGGCGCACAGAGAGAGAGAGACGTGGGTGGGGGAGATGGGGTGGAGGCGTCGCGAGAGAAGAGAGCAGAAGAGAATAACAAAAAAAATGAATGCAGAAAGGAAAGAGTGGAGGTAAAAACCAAAGAAAAAAAATGATGAAAAAGACAGAGAGGGATAGGAAGATGGAGTGCGGTAAAGAAGAGGGTGCTGAGCTTTTCAATGTCTTTGCCTGGAGGTACTTGCACTCGTATTACTGACCCCTCTTTCGTTCCCTAACTCCCTTTCTGCTGTTTTTCCATCCCTCCCTGCTCCTTCCTCACTCCGTCTCCTAGCGTACTGTATGGCTCCGTCTGACCCAGATGATTACTGCTGCTGTGGTTATCTAGCAGAGGCGGGGTGTGTGTGTGTGTGTGTGTGTGTGTGTGTTAGGTCTATATTTATCCCCTTCAAGGTTTAGCTGAAACGGCAACATCCTAGGGACTGTCCGGCTAGCTGTCTGTGTTCAGAGGCAGAACGTCGAACTGTCCATTTCTGGAGGCTGTGTTGTGTGTGTGTATGTGTGTGCGTGTGTGGACTGTCCGGCTAGCTGTCTGTGTTCAGAGGCAGAATGTCGAACTATCCATTTATGTAGGCTACACACCGCAACGCTTGAGTGCATTTACTCATTGCACCCGAGTAAACCCTTTGACATAACATTTCAAACTATTCTGGCTACGGTGAACGTTTCATATGAGTTCATATCATACGGGGAGATAAACCTCAATGTCATGATAGGCAGAGCGAGTAACAAATGACCAGCACAAGCACTACCGTGCCACGGTTGTCTAGTGTTTCTAATGGATTACAGTATACAAGTGAAGTGACTGGGCCGTGGATGAGGACAGTCTGCAAAACATGAGATGTCATCTGCCTGATGAGTAAGCACTAAGCCAGGCAAGACTAAGACACGCTGGGAAAGGCTCTATCTTCATCCTCCAGATGACCCCAACCCCCTTAGCGTCAGCCAGCAACCCCCCAGGTCTGGATAAACACAGTCTGGGTCAGACAATCAGGGAAGAGGCAGAGTGGAGCAGCAGAAGATGGCAAAAACATATCGTAATAAGTTGTTTCTTATTATTAACATTTATTATTCTTAAATTTTTTTATATCAAACAGACCCCCCCCCACGCACACACACACACATACAAATTACATGGAATACATTAAGTTATATTAAACTTTCCCAGTGTAGCACCATGTCCATGACTAGCCTAAAGTAATATGGCAAAGAGTTACATCACTTGGAGGGCTTAACACATTGTTATCCTCAATCCCCAAGGAATAGGTTGGTTTAACTCAGAACGGACTAAGCGGTTATGTCTATAACCTAAGTTCCTCATAGTCGGAACCTCATACTTTTCTGCCTCCCTGGTCGAAAGTGCCATTAAGGTATCTATGCTTCCGTTGGGGGAAGCCATGACACTCAGCGGGGGATACAGAGTCCCCATCGATGAAGGAGTGAGTCGCGTCCAAGGAGAGGCACATGCCCAGCTACCACTCAGCTATTTAGCGGCACACATGCTAGCTAAGTAAGCAGCTCCTAGCCTCACCCACGTGGCCGAGCTAGCTAGCGGCACTGAAAGAAACAATTAATGAGGTCGAAAAACCACTGCTCAAAGCATGGAGTTGACAAAGGTATACTTGAAGAACAAAAAACTCGAAGGTGACTTTGAACTAAAAACTTAAATAGAGACCGTTCTGGTTAGTGTCGCGCAGACGCAAGCTCGCTAACAGTAAGAGCAAGGCAAGCAAAAGCACTCAGAGACGTCACCCCCTGAGATTTGGAGTTCGATTATTCTTGCTAAATAATGTTAGAAAATGGCTTTACTTTCGTCCGCTGAACAATGGCATTCTGAAGAGGAAGGTCATACGTCCTTGTTATAAAGAACCAGTCCTTCAAAGTGCCACAAGATGTGCAAAGTCTCCTCGGCCTTGATATTAATGTGGGATTTGGTTTCAGAAGAAAAGCACCCTTAGGGCTTTCCCATAGGAAGGGGTTGACAGTATTGAACAAAATAGAACCCTATTTGACCCTCACTTATAAAAAACTAAAACAAAAGATGCCCTGCAGCTTTCCTGTCTAATGCAATATCACCCATACAGACACAGAGATTTTCAGCTGTCTAGATGACCTCCCTCATCTTGGCATGCAGGCTGCAGTGCCATGCTATCTTTCACACCTCAATCTGTTAGCCTTAGCTAACTCTGTTTGCTAGATTGGAAAGGAAATCACCACACCCCTTGTTTGTTCCCTATTCCCAGTCCCGTCTGCTCTACTGTATGTTTGAAACAGTATGGGTCACGGGCCGCAGGGACTTTCCAACATAGTTCACAAGTTGTCTTTCAAATGCACTTCTAAAGAAAACATCCTAGTGTAGAATGTGAACATTCTCGCTGTGCGGTCCCCTACAGTGGACACCATGTTGTCACCTCGAGGTTGCACTAAACCCACTTCTTAAAGACCGGGCTCCGTTTAGGCTTTAAAGTCATTTTAACAGGGGATCAGAACTTCACGGGAGGAAAAAGCTGAGCAGATGAAAAGCTTTCTACCCGTGGAGAAGACATCAATGAGGAGATGACGGCTGCTTTTCCCTGCAACAGGATTAAAGACCCATCATGAATATTTAGGGGGGGGGGATTTATTCACCCTTTTTTTATAATGTGAAGCATAGTGGATGAAGAAGAAAAAAACACCAAGCAAGTCAGCATACGTGTGCAACCGAGATGTTCATTTGCAGCATTTGAAAAAGGAACATTCTGGAACTTTCGAACTGTTGACCCTTTGAACTCTACTTTTCTACTTTCAGAACGGGCTTTCATAAGTCTTTCATTCATGCAGTTGAGGCCATATGTTGAAACACGCCAAGGCTAAAGGCCTTCAAACTCAGATTTGAGCATATTTCATGTTCCCAGACATTTCTGGTGTTAGGTCAATAGGGTCTCTACTACATTTCCATTATTTTTGGCAAGAAGGGTCATTTCTTCCCGTTTCTCTTGGCCCCTATAGGTGTTGGGGTGGGTCCCGCTTCGAGAGCTGAGATAGGACTCTGGCTTTGTCGTGGTAATGGCCGACCCCTTCAATGTACTCTGAATGTCTCCCTGCACATCTGCTAAAGAGGCCCATCCAGCAGCGTTCTCCTCAGCCTGCCCCCCGGCTCTAAGTAGGCTGGACTGACCCATATAAAACCTCGCAAGGAGGGCGGACAGAGGGAGCGGGGAGAGTGTCAGGGTGTGGCTTTGCAGCAAAAGATTTAAAAAGGAAGGTAAGGAGTGAACACAATTCTTCTAAACGTGTCGTTGAATGAAGTGTCTTAATGTATTCAGCTTTTTCTGGAAATTATATGTTTCCAAATATTTTAGATCGCTGAACATTTCTGCTGATAAATGCAACATATCCCTATAAAGCCTGCCTTCTTCCGTGTCCTAAAAGCAGGTGAATTTAATCCTTGGAAAGCACTTAAACAGGAGAGTTAAGCAGAGGAGCGGATTACGTCTCTAAAAGAGAAATAGAAAAATAAACCCTCTTATATCATCCAAGAAAAGATGTTTTCGGTGACTTTATCCCCTGCAGTACAATACCAAGCCATTTGCTTGTCCCAAACAATAATCTCACAGCTATTCACTGGGCTAAAAATAACTCCCACCTCAAAAGGTTCAAACAGAAACGGGGATATAGAGGAAGATAAAAAAAAAAGGGTATTGAAGAGAGAGACAGAGCTATTCCTAAAAAGAGAAAAGGATCAAAACTGAATTCAGTGGACTGATAACCAGTAACATGTTTCATTAGGCAAGAGAGAGAAATAATCCAAAGCCAGGTAAGTGTGAGAGTTAGTAGTTTATTGTGCAAAGTGCATGCAGACAGAATCATGCCAGATAAAAAAAGGGGGCCCGTAGGCCTGTATACAATTAGAATATTTGCTCAAATTCCCCTCTGGTGTGCTTGATTAAGCACAATGGCACTCCTGGGACATTGGTGATGTAGTTTGATTCCTGCACAATGACATTTTATTGTGAGAGACGATGTTATGCTATGACTACACAGCTGTTTTCTTTGGCAGATGTTACCATTTGACCGACTTACCCAACTTGAACCAATCAGTTGACAGGTCAATTAATCCTTCAATTCCTATTAAAGCAATGATTGTCTTGATTATGTTATCTGAGAGGAACTTCTTTATAGCTAAAGTATTTAGTTTGTTAGAACATCTGACTGTACAGGATCCTAACGTCTACTATAATCTTTAGAAACCATCCTGATACTACTGGTACAGTGTACAAAATATTAATCTAATAAGACTTTTGGAACTAGAAAATCATAAATCTTCGCTAACCTGCTCTGTATGCAAACATCACACTATCCATTTACTAGCTTTGATGCTAAGCTATTATAGCCATTACACTTAGTACACGGCATTCAAATCGACAACAAACATCTGTTTTGAACGTTTGAGCAAAAACAGCAAGACACCATGGCAAGGAACAAGGGAGCGACAGATTCAGATTTTGTTGAGTTTCAAGAGCGAATAGATTTGAACAACATATGAGCAACACTCGATGGTTCTATACTATAAATATAAAGAAGCAGCCGGTTTAAAACACAGTTTCAAAAGACACAAGAGTCCTGTGCAACCGAGCAGGCAGTATCTAAGGAGCGGGCTCGCAGCGCTGGTAGCATCAGTAGGAAGAGTGGAGAGAAGGTGGTGACAGGGTAACATGGGCTGATAGTGTCATGGCTGCTGAGTAAGTGTGTTTGTGCGCGTTTGCAAGATGGAGGTATACGGGGACAGTTAACAACAGGAACTTGCCACCATCAGATTAAGTCAAAGTATGTGAAAGAGACTAAAAAACGATTTAATTTAACAATACAAAAAAAAAACACATCGTGGGTCTCTCTAAATGCTTGATACAGTCGTGTGAAAAAATGATGAAAATCCTCATCTGTCTGAAATGGATGTGCTAATGCTACAAACTCAGGATGACACGTGTGTGTGTGTGTGTGTGTGTGTGTGTGTGTGTCTATATGAGTGGGGGTTTGTGAGTCTGTAAATGCTGTGTCATGACTAGAAATAATCTGCTTTGATCCTCACACAATCCTTCGGAACAGATCAGGGAAGTCACTGGGTGCGACACGCAGCCATTTGTGTGTGTGCGTGTTTGTGTGCATTTGAGAATCCGTGAATAAGCAATTGAAAATAACCCTGTATGTATTTGTGTGTGTTGTTTTGGGGGGGTTCAGAGAAGCAGAAGCACAGTTGACACTCAGGTGACGGAGGCGTGGTCTAATCCTCTGAAGCATGGGATTGGCAAAGTCAGGAAAGGAAATGGGAGGGGGGAGAGAGCGAGAGAGAGAGAGAGATGGAGAGAGAGAGAGAGAGAGACAGAGAAAGAGACATAAGGATTATGGTAATGGTGAGAGGAGGGGTGAGGGAGAGAGGAAGAGAGCCGGTTAGTAAAGCAGTTATAATACCACTACAACTGTCAGCAATCACATCTTAAGTGCATGCCAGCGCGTGCAGTAGTACCGTGCTTTAAAAACCCCTTGACATGCAGCATATCAACATCAAATGGACACACGCACACGCACACGCACACACACACACACACTAACACCTCTGCTTTGGAATACAGCTTACGCTCTCAATTCTATGACCTAGTTGCCACTTCCACTGCCTGCTTTGTTTCCCAAAAGGCTTGCCTTGGTGAGCGTGATACATGGAATCGATGCACTCAGACAAGGCCAGATGCTTTTTCTTCCAACTCCGGTCCTCAGGCACCATAAATAGGGGGGAGAGAGGAGAACTCAGAAATAGGCTCTTCTCCTCACCTCTTTGTGATCGTTTGTTAAATTGTGTCAGACTGGACCGATTCCATGGACTGTGTCTCTATGGCTATGTTCACACTGCAGGCAAAAGTGGCCCAAAGCCAAAATGATTGCGCTCATATGTGATTCAGATCACATAGAATCTGATCATTTTGGTTCCGATTTGGGTCGCTTTCATATGTGGTCATAAATCCAACACTGGTCGGATACTTTGCAGTGCGACCTTTCTGAAAAGTAATACTCATGCGATTTTTATGTCACTCTAGATCTCTAGCAGTCTAGCGTACTGCGTGTGATGTCTTATTGTTCTTTTGTGCATGCGGGTCAGTTCAGGACTGTGACCGGGTCACACTGGAATCGAATAATGACCACTTTAAAGAAGTTATGCGAACATAAAATAAAATAAATCGGTTTTGAGCAATAAATCCGAATTGAGCTCTAAGGCTTGCGGTGCGAATGTCGTAGCCTCTGTAGAGACTCAAATCTTGAATATCTTGAACGCTTTTCTTTACCACGTAAATCCTGTGGCAATACAAACAACTAAACTACTGAAGGAAATACAGACTTGTGGCAAAGAATTGCACAAGAGCATAAAAGCTGTGTCATACAGCAGAAAGAAGTCGCCAGTGGCTGTGGCTGTGGCTGAAAAGAAAAGATCCAATATGTGCTCTGAAGAAAAGAAAATCATGTTGAAAACTAAGAACGTGGATTGATGTCAGGACAAAGTTATTAAAGCAAGCTTTCCTTCTGAGAATGATTTTTACTCAGCTTGCAGGAAGAGTAGGAAAGATTATTTGATTTTAAGTGTCCCAGCAGAGCTACCAAAAAGAACCTGTAGGTATAGAGAAGGGATATCGCACAGCTTAATAAATAATATTTTTAAATTTGGATCATCTGGCCATGCCAGAGCATATAGGGGGGGGGGGTGTCTCTGAGACATCATTGCTCACCACTAAGCCTTCTGAAGGTGTCATGGGCTAAATTTAATGAGACATCTGCGATGGAAGGTGCCCACTTGAAAACCCCAATGACAGATGTGGGACGAGATCTGCTCTCAACCCAAAGCCATTCTAAAATATTGTTTTTTAAAAGGACATTTTAGAGTGTTTGATTATGGCCTAATGAATATTATAACACCGTATTCTGTGTATTTGGAAAAGCTTTTTTTCCAAATACAAAGGATACAATGTTATAATATCCATTATGCTATAATCCAAGATGCACTTGCCTTCTTGATTTAAATGTTATTTGTAGATTACTGATAATGTTGCATGATAACCTGTACAGATTAATACAATAGCTATTAATGGGGATTATGGGACCTAAATCCCTGTCCAATCTACCCAAAAACCTTGTGCTAAAGTCCATGCATACATGCACACACCAACATTCCAGACACGACCCACATGGCTGTGTAACCATGGGAACAGGTGGCGAGCATGCCATGTAACCAGACAGCCAGTCAGCTAACACAGACATGCAGACACACTCCTACTAATCACAGCCACACAACTGCGTCAGTCACATTGTTCTGTATTCCAGCAATGCAGAGCACTCAATGCCAGCCAAAGCGTTTTTCAAAAAGGGAATACTTATCCTGATGGATAGGTCAACGGCCTTGGAGGGATTTATGAACGAGTCGTGTGTTTCTGAGTGAGTTGTGTGTCTGCATTGGCCCATGCAATTTATTTTAGCCATGCACAGCATCTGTGATTCAAACTGGGTGCACGCTGCATATGATGAATATCAAATAAATAAATACAGACAGTGGGGTACTGACAAGAAGACATAAAATGGAAAACACACACTCATCAGACACAACCCCACACTGTTCAGCGTACGCAAACATCCATAGGGCTAGGTCTAGCCTTTCACCACTAATTACAATCCTCTTGAATGGGCGGCTCCACAAAGTAGCCCGTCCCTCTCGACTTCAAAGCTGTTTGGCCCTGAAATGAATAAGTGTCTAATGGAGCGGTAATGAGATAACGCCCTTACAACGCCTCTACAGTGTAACAAACCTTTGGCCCATGGGACAGGCAGGAAACGCCAACAAAGAGCATCAGCCGCTTCAATGTGCTTAAACACAAATGAATAGCCTACACTGAAAGACCTTCATACATGGTGTGGACATTAAAGTGATATGAACAGGTACAGCTGTCTCTGTCTCTCTCTCACACAAAGAGACACACACACAGACATATACACACTAACATCCACATACACACAAACTGAAGAATTGGGAGTCGGGGACACAGGAAGTAAGGGTGTGATTGGTGAAAAACAGTGAGATGGTAAATTCAGATGATAAAATGGGACCATTGGGCTAAAAAGCTTACCGGGCTTTTGCACCCCCTGAGCATCTTGCCCTCCCTTCTCCAAAGCAGAGCCTGCGTCTACTCGCAAACAAACACACACACACACAGACACACACATAACACGAACACAGACATACAGGCAAGCATACATACAGATGGACACAAACGCAAATGCATTACCAGCTGTTGTATTCCTTGAACAGCTGGCTGCATTGTCAACTTAACATATACATATAATCCTGGCTTCTCACAACTAAGCTATGACAGGGAAAAGGAAGGCCCACTATTGTACATACACACACATGCATTCACGGAACTCCTTTATTGTACACTGATCCCTCAGAGCAAAACTTGGAAAACCGCCATTGAAAACTCCCCACACACAGTCTAACAGTCTGATCTGTGCTGCTGCAAGGCCAGTTAGTTGAGTCACTCTGTCTGCCGGACACGCGCCTCAAAAGAGGCCAGGGGGGCTGGACAGTCGCTGGAGCGACACTGCAACTGATCCAAAATGGCATGTACTGTCCAGCACCAGGCTGCTCAAAACCTTAGGCACCGAGTGACACACTGACAGATCCAAAATGGCAGCAGGTGTCTAGTTGTGTTTGGTTTTGGCAGTTGGTTATCAACCAGATAACCAACAGTTGAGCAGTTGTGCAATACAAATTCATTGAAGAATTCCATACCGCTAAAAAGGACAGAGTTGTTTGAATTATGTGCATATCTGGGTAGAGAGAAGTGGGGGGATACTGATTTGAGACTTTGTGCTAGTAGACATTTCTCAACGGCCTCGTATGCAGGATTAGCAGCGGTATCAGTTACACGGAGGCCCGACATCTAAGACTTAATCCTGTGGTTAATTTCATTGGAACCCGTCTGCTTGGGTAATACAGAGGGCTAATGATGAACAAAAAAAGATCTGTGCTTTTTTTTTTCTCTCTCTCTCTCTCTCTCTCTCTTTATCCTATAGATAATGATGGTATGTAAGGAACAAGGGTTGCCTGTGTAAGCCTGTGTAGGACAGCGTATGACGCAGCCTTGGTTCCTCCCTCACCTTCCTTGGTCCCGGTGTTGTCCTGCAGGGGGATGTAGTCCGCCTTGTCCACTTTCTCTCCCACCTGGTCGTCGAAAGGCTCGGCCTCCAGCTGGGCCATAAAGTCCCTCTCCACCAGGCTCTCATGGCCTGCCTGTGGCACGGTGTCGGTCAGGGCGTCACTCAGACTCAGGTCCAACTCTGCCATTGTTCTGTAACGAGAGAGAGAGAGAGCAGGAAAGACAGAGGGAGACAGAGAGAGAGAGAGAGAGGGAGATAGAGAGAGAGAGGGGGGACATGCATTTGAACGTTTGTCGGACAGGAGGCATGTGAGATGAAGGATCTTAAATCCATCTTTTTAGCTCGTCATTCACTTGTTGTAATGCCATGTTTCACCACAGGGGGGACAGGGTTTGACGGCCCAACGTATCCACACAATGATCATCAGAGGCTTCCTCTCACTTTCCCCTGGTGTAATCTCCCCTCTCCTTTCCCTTTGATTCCCTCCCTCCTGGCTTCCTTAATCACAGAGATTAAGCTAGGCTGTGCCAGCAATTTTAGAACTAGGATTAGCCACATCAAACAGGACAAACACACACAATGTACTAGGAAATCTCAGCACGCACACACACACACACACACACAATAACAGACAGGACAAGCATCTCCAAAAATCCAAATACCCCCTCCCACTACTGTACCTCTCACTAATCTTTGAACCCCACGTGCCGCCTTCTGACTTGAACTGCCAGACTGAATCCTGGATCTCTCAGTATGTTGTATTGTTAGAGACAGGGGGTGTCGTGTCTGTTCTCTACCTGAGCAGCTCACAGCTCCACCTGCTGGACTCATGGTTGAATTGGTACCCCTTGCTTTAGCATGTTAACACCTTATGGTATTCTATTTCTCCATTCACATATTAGTGTTTTGGTCTGTCAGGCGGTTAGTGAGCTATTCATTGAGTAACTATTACCAGCATGTCCGTTCACATAAACCTGTCATCGTAAGGTACTGTATCTTGTGGGTCTAGGTCCATGTAGTAGCCAAAAATACCAGTAAAGTGGAGGGTGTGTCCCCGGAAATGGCTGCTCCCTCCACCACAAAGCCAAACTGGCAAAAGCAGTGCCCCAGTTACTATATTTAAGCGCCATCCTCCCTGCATGTACTCTGGGTTCGATGAGTCACCTTCACCAGTTTGAAAAGAATGTCAAGAATGCCTGAAACTGTCCTTTTGGTATCACTAAACAGCATTAGAGAGTCACAAGTTCTCCCCACACGATTTGAGCTGAAGTTTTGCCACTAACGTTTTGCTCAGAACTGTGGTGTGGCCCCTCAGTAAAGACTCAATTTCAACAAAGGAAGGAAACCAAGTTTCTATTGTGCTGTTGTACCAACAACTGGACCATGTCGATGGGTGTGTGTGCGCGTGTGTGTGTGTGCAAAAATGGTGTCAAACAGGCTGACATAGAGCTAAAGCTAAAGAGAAAGTTAAGCCTCTTTAATCTGCTCTCTTGACCACTATTGTAAGTACACAAATACTGCAGCCACAGACCCAGACATAGGCCTACATAGAATGCTGCCATTCTGAGGCCTCAGTAAAAAGTGCATCGCACTACTACATTTTGACAGAAGTTAATTAGGCAACTAGAGCCGGCAACAACGAGCACAGAACTAAGTGGCTTGCCGTAAAATAAGCAAACACAAAATACAAAATGGTTGGCTGACATCTTGCATTGTCAATGGAAATATGCATTACACGGCCATTTAACCAAAAGGCTCAAAGTTAATTCGCGGGCACTGCTGTGTTGCACTTTCTTAGACGGGCATACAATATGCTGCCTTTGCCATTTTTTGGGTTCCCTATTTTACTGCAAATTGTTTCGAAAACAAATACTATATTCCACAAAACTCACAAACGTTGTTGTTTAAATTAATGAGAGACATCAGAATGCAAGCTAAATCCACTGATATTCACTTCCCGATAAGTTCACTTAAGACACCTCTCTCCGCTTTGGCTAAGTTGAGTCAAACTCGCTGAAGCAAGCAATAATTCCATTACTTCAATAACGGTTTAGATAAACGTGTACTATTGGGCCATCACATATCGAAATGCAGCTCAAAGAACAACCAGACAGCTTGATCTAGGCCTGTGAGTGCGCAGGTCAAACGGTTGACCTCGTTGATGAGGCATGAGGCCATTGATTTTGCAGCACGTACGGGGTGGAACTGAAAGTGGGCAGGATATGAAATCATTGTTGTGCTCACTGTAACATGACCTTCGGGTCCTCCACGCCCTTCCTTCTCCAAGGGGAATGTCCAGAAGAGGAAGTACTACACATAATGGTTAGGCCTGCACTGCATACACAGGTCCATTAGGCACTCCTGGGACTGACTGCTCTGATCGATAGACTAGGGTTATAGTACAAGGTGATAGAGAAAACCGCATCCAAAATTGGTTGCGCGTAAGAAGCTCATCTAGTTCAAATGACATAAAACAGGTAGGGGCTTTAGAGCTGAATACATTTGTGACATCCCCACAAACGTACACCCTAACTTTGACTTAAAGAAACACTAAAATATAGCCTAACTTTTGAGACATGTTAAATTAGTATGTTACCCTATAAAAATTAAATAAAAAAAAAAGTAAGTACTGAAAAGCCACGTGGACAACTGTAGACATACGCAATGGAGACCTCTTGTATCCCCAAGAGAGAGAGGTAATTTCACTATCCTGATATAGTGTCTTTCATGCATCTGTCCTGTACTTTGTGTGTGTGCGTTTGTGTAAAGAACAAATATTAACTCCTTGAATCACTTATTACTCATAGCTTGTTGCCCATCAGGCTACTTTGTAGGGCGCCGGCTGCAGCCACTGTGTGTCTCTCTCTGTGGTTGAGCTCTGTGGTGTCTGCGTGGGTCCCACTGCAGCACTTCTGTTGTTTTTTTGTGTTTTTCACTGATCTGCAAAGACAGCTGACACGGGCCTTATTCTCTGCTCTGTTTTCCACGAGTGCCTGTTCTCACACGCGACATGATGGATAAAATTACAAACAGGTGGCTCCCTGCGATACTTTGACAGAGCCTTCCGCAGCCCTAAACTCATTTAAAGTGGATAATGTACACAGGATTAGAAGGTGATAAAAAAAGAAGGACTTAACTCCAGTGACTGACGAACAACTTTGACTGATGACCAAACAACAAAAAAGTCTCAATCCTAGACACTACAAGTTGATCAATCGTCCAGCTAATTTACTTGTTATGCTTTGAATATTAGAAATAACAATTCTTCGTATCTGCTTGAAACAAATTCTTTTCAATAAAAGTGACAACAGGCTAGAATGCAAGAAGCGGAAATATGAATATAAAACGTAATCGGTGTGACCTATGTAGTGGCTGTAAAAATGTTACAAGCTCTCGGTCTGTTAGCTTTCGGTGGGCTGGCCTACGGCCTGCATGCCAAGGATTCCCCTGATGAGCGTGTCCTCCCTGTATAGGCCTGTGACTCACCCAGCGACGCTGTCACAGACCGCTACCAAAGACAACCTATCGGTTGCCGAGGTTAGCTTAGCTTCGCCTGGCAAGAGAACAACAACGATTTCACTCAGGATAGTGTAGCCTAGAACAGAACAGCCCAAGTGGGACTTTAAATTAGCTTATGCAGTCCGGACAGAGTTAGCCTGCAGCTTAATTATAGCTTGTACTACAAAATTACACCTTTAAATCAATAATTATAATACAGGCAAAAGCTTTCAAAAAGGCAACAGTTTAGATCAAAGCCACGCGGTTGGACGCCTGCCTAATTGACCCACTGACCTTGAACTCCACTCTGCATTCGCGGCAGGAACGCTTTCTGAATGGTTAGGTTATACGCAAGGATCTATTGCATCTATCTATGGCGTTAGTCCCAGTGAATATGGTGATAAAAAAAGACGTTACGTTTACAACACATCAGAGTAAGCTCAACAGTAGGATAGCTGAGAGCTTAAAGGCATTGCCAGTGAAAATAGAAAACCTAAAAAGTCCAATTTCCAGTCCAGTTTGTAAAAGAGAACCTGCCCTTTACCCATTTGCAAGGCTAAAGAGTCTTGCCGTTAAAGAGGCTGACAACAGGCCAATGTCCAGCTGCTATGATCGAAATGGAAGTGAGATACTATAACTAGGCCTACATTCTTTGTGGTAATATTCATCAGGGCAAACAATATGTTAACACCCTAGCAAGTCACACACACACACACACACACACACACACACTTCACCACATTGACATAATAATTCATAAGTGTGTCACACAGTGAGAACCTGTCTTGTTCCTACACCCTACAAAGCCTTTCACAATCTCTTCTGTGTGTTCTCACTGAGTGCTATAGGCAGCGGGCTGGGCACACCCATCTTGTGAGCGGGTGTCTGTCTGCGTTGTTTACATAAGAGGCTGCTGGTGTGTAAAGAGGTATGCGCGCTGTGGAGCACTGACCCTGGGGGAGTAACTTTGTGAAAATAGTTAATAACAAAGCGGGCGCGACAGAGAGAGGGGGGGTGGGGGGGGGGGTGCAAGAGTCAAAGTAAGGGAGAGGGGTTGGTACAGAGAGAGGGTGGGTACCATGGGTCATAGCCTGTCTGACAGCATGAGAAGCTCTCTCAGGAATGCAGGGAGCTGCCTCCGAACTAAGACGCCTCAGGGAGGAGAGCGTCTGTGTGTGTGTGTGTGTGTGTGTGTGTGTGTGTAATGGGTCTCAGGTGTACTACAGGTGCAGCTTTGTGTCTCCCTGGCTTATTGCGGCACAGGTGAGTGTTTTGTATTGACGGGGCACCTTGTTAACAGTGGGTGGGCCTCAATTTCAACACTAGGAGTGTAAATGTCGTGTGTGTCTCGAAAGAGCAACGGATTCATTTCAGACGTCTCTTCTCCTTCGCTCATCAAGTGCGTTATGCAAGCAGCTCTGTGTTGTGCTCCGGGCTCTCTGTCAGTAGTTTGTTTTCACACGTTCATAAAATGAGTAAATGTGAGCGCTTGCTTTAATGACCTATGGTATGGCCAAGGATTGCGGCGCTATCAAAAGCAGTTCAGTAAACAATTAGGCCTATTCAGTTCTGTAGGACTCATTGGCATTACAGAACACCAGTTTGAAAAGTATGCATTTAAGAAAAACGGGTCGGTTCAGAAAAGAAGACAAAGATGGTTGTGATAGTGATGAAGCTGAAATTAATTGGGCAAACTTAGAGGACAGAATCAATGAAAAGGTGAAACCCAAAAGTGTTTAGGTAACACTAAACTGCAAAACTCCTTTGGTGTCAGCAGACTCAACGGAAGCCTCCTGGCCCCAGCAAAATGTGAAGGTGAGCGTCAGTGTGTGTGTGTGTGTGTGTGTGTGTGTATGTGAGCGTGAGTGTGTGTGTGAGAGTGTGGCTTTGTGTGTTGGACATGTCCCAGAACCATGCTTAGACTAGTTAGTAAAATTAATGAAAAGCCTGGAAAAATGAATTACTCAGCAGACTAATGATAGATTAACACCATCCACCTTATCTTGTTGCCAGCGGTGTCTGTTTGTTCGTGAATATAATGTGAAGATACGCGGAAGGGGGAAGGGCAGAAAAATGGTTGGTCTGAAAGAGAAAGAGCAGATAAGAGGATAGATGAGTGGAGGAGAGAAAGGAGGGGAGGGCAGCTTATACTCCGGGCTGACAACGCCAAAGCAATGCACAACACTAGCATGTCATCTTTGCATGTGTGTTACGTGTGTGTGAGTGAGCACGAACGAGAAAATGAACCCACAGCAAACGTATGAGAGATAATCAAAATACCAGAGTTGCGTAACGCCAAGCAAACAGGTGACCCACATTTGCGGCACCATGGAAGTGGGTGTGGCACCCACCAAGTCATCTCCATATCAGAATAAAACCCTGCACTGAAGAGCTACTGTGTGCCTTTGAGCTCTAATCGTGGGGGCAGGCTAACTCATGCTAATGACGTGCTCTGTGTTAGCGCGCCGGTCCAACCAAACACTTGAGAAGGCTCACCTTAGGCCTGTGCCAGGGCCAAGTGAAAGGGCCACTGTTTTGAAATGTGCTCCAGAAAGAGGGAGCATTGTAGGTCTGTTTATATATGTGTGTGTGTGTGTGTGTGTGTGTGTGTGTGTTTTATGTCCTATCCTAATAGAATTATCAAGGATATATTTATGTAATGTAGCCCTTGCTGTGACCCATTAAACAAGCAAGACAGATGAAGCTGAGAGTGAAAGAAAGAGAGAGAGACCGGCGGTGACAAGAGAAAGCACATTTCTACCCCACCTGCCACACCCTGAAGCCATCCCCCTCACTCACCCTCCTCTCCACTCCTTCTCCCTCCTCGTTGTTGGCCCTCGCCTGTCTTACAAGTCCTTGTGCTCAGTGTGTGGGAGGATGAAGGTTGGGGTGAGGGTTAGCGAGAAGACAGGGACAGAGAAGTCCCTGTGCCCATGCACCAAAGTCTCCCGCCCATAGCCACACTCATTGGTGCATGCATACACGCACAGACACACACAGACACACACACACACACACACACAAACTATTTGTTTGCCAGCATCGGGAACTATGCTCTATTGTTGCAGAACCAGGCTTTTACACATCGCAATGGAACGTACAGCAGCAGCAAAATACACAAAGGCCAATTCTAATCTCAAAACAAACATTGACACACAGGTAGTAGATCACTGGGCCAGCTCTAAATCTCTTGGCACACCAGCGAACAAAAATATAGGACTTAGAGCTCAGATTGACTTTATTTACCATAGCATTACAGATGGGCCAACAGATTGTGCACTGAGTTTTCAACGTTTACAATCTTTTTCAACAAAGTTCAAAGGTCATGCACCACCGTGGCCCTCAACTTCCTTTAGCAGTTATGTTAAGTGTGGCATAACGTCTCTTATGTTAGGTAATAGTTATAGGACGTCTAGTGGTAGATAATGGTGATGTTGGATTTGTTTTTTGGACAAGGTTAAGGTTGCACTGGATGTGCTCCAAGGAGTTGATGTACAATTCTGCAGTGGGGTTGATTGACAGAAAAGCCCTGCTAACCCAGCGGCTTGTGTTGTCCTGATGGAGGGGATTACGCTGCCAGGCTACCCTTTACCGTTCCACTCCTCTCCCCCCTCTATCCTTCGTTCATCCTCTGCTGTCACGCAATCTCAAAGCCCGCAACTGTCACAAATGTATTGCTTAGCCTATAGCCTAGTACAAGTTTTTTTTTTTTTTTTTTGCAGATTCCGAAAAAGCCATAAATCTAAATGTAGCATTTCAATATCAGGATCCTGATGGATCCTGTGCTTGCTAATCCGGCAGATGCTCCAGAATTGGGCTGTAATCTCCCAATGTTATCACTGTGGCAGCATCATATACCTTCGGTTCAAGTTCAATAAGATTTGCACACGTCATGACATCTCTTTTATACAGGACTGGCTGGTCTTTTGAAATGGACATCTAGTGCAGTAAATGTAAAGTACTCTCTTCCTTGAATTCAGTGACAACTTCATACCAATAAATAGGGAACGATCATGAATCGAAACTAAAGAGACAGTTCAGATAAGAGTATTGCAATGACAGCTGAAAATACATGTTTTTACCAGTCAATTCTGTGATTTGAAAATACATATATTTGGGCTACAGTATGGTCATAGCGACACAATCTGCTACTGCTGCAAAAACAATAAAGTTTTAATTTAAAAATAAAAGAAATTCAGCGACGTTGCCAATACAGAACATAAAACTAATCCTGATGGAAGCTGAATTATAGGCCAAAATTAATTCAAAATAGGCCTATGGTTAGTAGTTTTGTCCTCCTCGTACCCAACACCCCTTCCGTGCATGACTACAAGCGCTTTACTGTTTCTCATAAATCCTATCAACTAGCAATGATAAAGCCAAGTCCTGCCTAATGTGATACAAAGTGGCTTGAGTTGTCTGCAAGATTGTGACCACTGTGACTCAGCAATCTGTGACTGGAGTAATTCTGCTGAATGAGTGTCGTGACATCACTCAATATTTCTGTCCTTGCACTCGCTAGGTCATGGACATTCTCTCTTGACCTTTACTGACTTGTAATTAGCCTACGAAGAGGCTTGACTGTGAGTGGTATGAAGTGAATTAATAGGCAAACATGACTCAATTTTTGAAGGTTGCCATTGTGCTTCTAAACAACATATTGTTGAAAGATATCTTTTCAAAATATCGTACATGCAACATAAAACACAGTTTATCCTACAAATATAGCCCTGGGATAATTTTAATCTTTGGAAAAAATATTATTGTGGCATAGCACCTTAGGTCCACAGACAAGGTTTCTGTGACACTTAGTACAACATTTCTGGTAGTACAACATTTCTGGTGGGCTATATAAATCTACAAACTGGAATTACTTGTAGATGACTGTAGTTAGTTACAGTCCACACATTCCCCTAGCTTGTCCATGACCGGTTTCTTTCCTGTACCTAGAAAGGAGCAATAACTGTACAGTAATTGTATAGTTAACGCAGAGACACTTGAGAGCACAATCATAAGGTAAATCAAACAAAAAAATGACTAATGAACTGTTAAAATGTGTTTAAAAAGACAAGAATAATCTACAATTGAACAGCCTAAAAGTCAGAACTCCAAAAGTAGCCTACATGCGTGACTATCACAACATTTCTTAAATGTTTGGCTACAAGGGGCTCTAGGCCAAGGGTTTTAAATGGGGAAAGGAAATTGCTTTTCAGGATTTTTCATTATGCCTACTGATCATGGCAGGCTGTATTATGGTCAGCCTTCATGGTCATTTTTCAAAAATGTATGTTTTAATTTAACCAAGATGAAGGAACACTTGATTTTGGACCTGCCTCTGATTCTTTGCTACCTAATCTTGGAAGGATTGCAGAGTAATCCTGTGATTGGACCAAAAGAGGGATAGAGAGAAAGGGGCAGACAGAGAACGCGGGCGCAAACTGATACTGACCAACATTTAGTAGCCATAGCCTAGCCTGCTTTTTTGGTTAGGATGAAGTTAATGTAACTACTGAAATTAGCATATGGGGTATACTGCTGGTTAATGGAAACTGCCATAACACAAGTTTATAACTCTAGACAAAAATATTTCTTACAGTTTTGGTATGGACTGGGGCAACACTCAAAACGTGTTCAGTACAATTAATGTAGTAGGCCTATAACATCACTCGACCAGTAAATCCAGTAAACTGATCTTGAGCTGTGGCCAAACATCACGATCGGTAAATAAATCAAAACTAGTGCACACTGTCGCACCCTCACTGTTTGAATAAAAACCTCCTGCGCCCTACGTAAACTGTGCACCTATTGCCCGGTGTGTGGCAGTGGTGACAGTGCAACTTCATGCAGCGTATTCGTGTGGTGTAATGAGTCATGCAAAATCACCGTTCTTTTACAAACATGACACCATCCCAAACGCGAACTACTTCACAAACACAACATCGCTTGCTCCCGGTTTTCAATACAAAAAAATGTCGTGTTCATTTTTAGTTAACTCACCGTTTCCTGACTATTTTTGACAGTTTGTAGGGAGTATCCGACCGTCGCTGTCACCAGGATGATCCGCCCTCCCGTAATGCACTTTGGTGACCGCAGCGCAACATTACCGCCCACTGAGGGTTTCCTCCAATCACATTACGAATCTACTAATTGACTCACATCTGGTCCAGTTGAAATGGAGATAATGTTAACTTGACCGTTTTTTGTCTAATCAAATCAGAGTTCGTCACTCACATACTTTTGACCGACAACCGGTGCGTACAATAGAGAACTTTTGATTCCTTTTACGGTACGCCACAGGCCCAATCGTGGGAAGGATAAACGCGCTAGCAACCCACTATAGTACGGATGGGACGTCGCAATCAAAGTTTCAACGATAAGAATAAAATCTAACTGATTAAAGTCGTAATGAAACACTCATCAAAATTACATTAAAACCATGATAAAACGTGTAATTGATACGTAACTTGACAGCTGTTTCCTTGACAAGTAGCCTTTGAAAACAGGAGATTCTGTTTCGTCAGTTTGTTTATACCAGAAGGTTTGCTATATCTCTGCTAATCTTAAAATGAGAACAGAGACAGATTGCCTTGACGAAAGTAGCCTATTGTAGCAATGTAGTCTTCTCTATAGTAGTGTAAAACCGATTATAAACATGTTTCTGAATTTTATTGTATTTTAACGCCACCTTGAGGCCATACCTTATAAATGGAGCCTACAACTTCAAGATTGGCTGTATGTTCTTCATGCTGTGTGTACATGGTCCCACATTGATTTGGTCAGATTTTGAACACAAGTCTTAAACTATAAAGTAGATTACACCAAATCTGGATATTTATTAAATGTATTTTTCAAAAGAGGCAACACTACATTAACATGTAACCTGTGATATGTAATTACTGCTTAAATTGCTGCATTGTTTATCACAGGAGTATGTTTATTATGTGTGAAACAAATCAGTATTATATTGGCTGTGCGTACGCACATTAATCCAACAAATAAAGCAAGAAAAGCTCTCACATGACATGAAACTGACAACTTTATTGTTTGTTTAAAGAGTTTTATTGAAAGAAATATTTGAAATGTTATAAAGTCAACCATTTATGCTATCACACAATCAAGGTCGGGCAGACCTGTCTAGCGTTCGTGATTGATATGAATATACAAAGTCGGCATCATAAGCGTCACACTCTGTTGTTAGCCATGCCATATTTTAAATTCCAGATCTCACTATCAAACTGTGACATGGGCCACAGCCCCAAACTGACTTTCCTTTTAGCGATGTAGGCCTACTACAATAATTATTTTTATTATTATTATTGTCCCGTATGTGACAGGTTCTCCCTTGACCTGGAAGTATTTATTGTATGATACTACACAGTTTACTAGCAAGGCAAGCAGCATTAGCTGTGTTGCACATAGATGTAGCCTCTCATTGCACAAATATTTTCAGTGCAGCATGCAAATAAAATGTGCACAGTTCTGATGTTTATCATCATTATCCCAATTCTTATCATCATAAGCTCCATTGTTTATTGGAATAATATTATTACATCTTTGTTCACATTTTTCTTAAGAAATTAGACTTATTGTTGTTCTCTACAGTTTCCTGCATTTCAAAGCATGCCAAAGAATTTTGTCGCTGCATAGTGCTGGCTATACAAGTGCCAAGAGTGAATTATTTTACAACATGGTATGTACAGGGAGAAATGACAGAGATCCAGTGTAAACAGTAGCAACACCCCTCCCTGCCCCACCCCCACCGCAGGTTCAAATATTTACAAATTTGGGACCAGCTAAACAGCTTTATATCATAGAAAGTTGAACATTGCTGAAAAGAGCTAATTAGAATGGAAGAGTATGTATGGTGGGTAGGGTAATGCCTCTATCATTTGGTATTGTCTGTTATTTAATCAGCAATGGGAATTCATTGTTTTAAGTACCACTTTATTTTCAGTGACTTGAGTTGTTCACATCTTTCCATTTCTATGAAGCTATTAAAAAAGTAGCTTATGGTTTTACACTAAAGCAAACCTTTGCAGCGTTTAAACACAAGCTTCACACATTGAAAAAGGTTGTAAGCAACCATGTTCCAAAGACTGTGTAATAAATATGTGAATGTGTGTTTCAACAGAACATAACTTACAAGACACTGACACATGGGGCCGCGTTTCAGCTTAGGGATCGATTAATAAATATTGATAATAATCTAGATAGTGCAACACCCAAGCAGTTATGTATCTAAACGTTTAAAAGGGTTAAAGTTTTGTCCCCCAAAAAAAACATACATTTTTGGGAGACACAAAACATTAATACAGGTTTCCCCTACATTTTCTTTCTTAAAAATAAAAAAATTAAGTTTGGTACAATTGATTTAGAAAAAGAATCCCTAAAGTCAATAAATAAATGATCATTTCAGTCCAGAAAGCAGAACAATACAATCATCACTATTCTGCATTGATGGTCTTTCATTGCACCTTGTGGTCAGCAACATGGTCACATACAGCCCAGTACCTTCGTCAGCCATTGTGAGGTATTTTGACTAGTGTCCTTTATTTACAATTTCACACCAAAGTGTAGTGTACATTGGAATTCAAGAGTATAGTTCGTATGCAATATTGCATGAAAAGTATTAAATATAAAAAGATAATGTTAATCTAACTTTGTCTACATGCATCACATTTGACAAACATTATGTAACTGAAATATGAAAACTGCGTAAGATCAATCTGTATCGAACATATTCACAGCACATACTGAGATATAAGCCGATCTAATGCATCAACCTGGTCTCATATAGGATTTGTTGCCGATAGTACGGAAATTTAGTACAGGGCAAAACCTACAAATAAGTAGGAAATAGCACAAGGGGATTTGAACCCGGCAACATTGGATTACTACACAAGCACCTACACCTCATACTCCATCAAGCCTGCTCGGATATCCAATGCTACGGCAAGTAATTGATTTACATGGACATCACTCTGTTACAAGTGGCAATGTTGGTTTGGTTGCTATCAGCTGGCTGGAGTGGCTCACAGTACTACACGATGGATTAAGAATAGCATGGTGAAGGGTTAGAATCTTTCTGTATTTGTGTGTTTTTTATGCATGCCTATCCCTAATCTTATTCCTAACCTTAACGTTATTGTTGTGTGCAAGGTGACCTATGAAAAATGTAAACTAGTCTATGAAACGCTTAATTTAACCTGGCATAAAATGCATAATTTACGAAAAGAGAACGAGGTTGTGTTGAAGAAAGCATATATTTCGTACACTATGTTACGAAACACTTGTGCTTATCTTTCGTTGGTATATGTACAAACCCTATAATGAGATCAAGTTGAATGCATTTGTAATATCGAACTGTTGAAATGGGAAGTTTGGAAGGGATTAAAAAAGCATGCTCCCTCATGCAATTGCAAAAGGCTATGGGCAAATAAAGGACCGAGACCACATTTTTGAAGCTGATGCAATTTCTCTCCTGGGGCTTCAATGTATTGCTGAAGTAAACAGATAAGTGAGTGGCTACAACTAGATCACAGTCTACATCTGATCTCCACAAAGAAACAAAACTATGCTCTGTGCTCTATGGACACACAACTATGACAGAAAACCTTGCTAGGACAAAAAGAGCTGTGGCGCCGAACTTACACAAAACACATAATAAGATTCAAAACACTCACTCATCTCTTGCCAGTGTTTGCATATTGTACATAACATAATTGACTCTATATAAACCAAATCTGTACAGGTTTTGTGACAGGGTATTTGATATGTTCATCAGGGAATTCATGGCTTTTAACCCTCCAATCCACCACTCTTGAGGTGCAAACCAGCATTTCCAGTGTGCTGCTTGGGGTTAGTCGGCTCCACCTCTGGGATTCTTGGACTCCAGGGAGTAGGAACCAATGGAAGGACAGGACAGCACACTTCTTGTTAGGCCAGCTAACACTACAGTAAACCAACCAGTTTGTTTTGTCGGAAGCGCAACGGACATGTAGAATAGAATAATATCTGTGAGATTTCAGTGCAAGACGTAAATGGCTACTAACTTATTATTTGTGTCTTCTTCTCCTTATTCTCGACCGTTATCCAATACAGGATACAGCAGTAAAGGGACAGTTCTACAGTTGAGCAGTCCGTCATGTGTGGGTACTGTACTTGGTTACTTCACTTCCTTGAAACAGACCAGACAAGACCAGTCTAGACCAGTATGGACTTCACTAAGATGCTTCAATCTCCTCTATTTTGTGTGCAGTTCTGTAGATTGGGGAAGCTTTGGTCAAGCCCACACGTTTGAGTTCAGAAGAGATCAATGTTATCCACTCCTTCAAAAAAAAAACTTAAAAGCTTGAAGAACAATTCAGCCCAGAGTTGAAAGGTTCCACGGGTCAAAGGTGAGAGTCTGTTTTGTTGGTTCCCTGCAGAAGGTCTGTCGTCTAAGGGTTGATAAATTGCACCTCCCACTGCGACCCTTGGGTCCACTTTCTCTGCAGTGCAAAGACGACCTAGGAGGGAGGAACGACTGAAAATAAAAGCACAATTCCCCCCCCCCCCCCATTGTGCTCTGTTCATCCCCTCCTTTCACTCCTTAGCTTCCTCCAGGGTCAGAGCTATGCCTCGGTGGTGTCCGTGAGTCCAGGGGGGGGTGGGGCTCTGGGAGGGACAACCTCCGCTGGACATCCAGGTCTAAGGTCAACTCTCCTGTCACTCTGCTCACATCCGACTCCAATCCTAACTCGACCGCCACTCCGGTCTGTGTCCCTAGCTCCGCCTCTAGATGATGACCAGGGCTACCAAGTCCTTGAGGGAATGCCTGGGCCTGGACCAAAGGTGAGTCTTCAGGCTGAAAATCCACACTGTGGAGTGAGGCTGCAGTCTGGAAGTCCGGGGTCTCCAAGATCTGGAACAGAAAGGTGGGAAAGGGTGGAAAGGCGTCGACTTGACAGAGCAGATTTGATTTCTTTATTTACATATTGTGTGTGTGTGTGTGTGTGTGTGTGTGTGTGTGTGTGTGTGTGTGTGTGTGTGTGTGTGTGTGTGTGTGTGTGTGTGTGTGTGTG